>JAVYIG010010675.1:0-67183 GCA_035222895.1 Strongylocentrotus droebachiensis | reverse complement strand
GGCTGAGTGGCAGCAATAATTAGCACTTGGTAATATTGATCGGATGACCCTCATCCACAACGAAACTACCGAGGGAATAATATATCATTTAGATAATGGACCCAAAGCCCGGCGGGCCGTGTCAAAGACGGAATTAACCCTGCCGTATCTAAACCGTTCTCCATAATAATAAGAATCTCCATGAATGGATGCGCTTTTCAATCCTATTCACTAGAGACAAGATGAATACTGGGTTTGCAGTGTGATCATACGCATGCATCGTCATTGGTTTAACACTTAACGCAACAGCTATATAGTTTATCAGAAAAATAAAATCACAGAATGTACGGCTTGGCTGAGAGGCATAACTATATGTCTTTCATATCTTAACAAAGCGAAAGGTGATCTAGATCTTGTCAGTTGGCATTGAATAAGGTTGTCATGAATTTGAATGGTTATTACAGCTATAGATTAGAAGCTGAATCAAGTATAGCATTTTTGTTGTTGTAGTTTTCATCGTCGATTTTCACTCTATGATATGTTACATGTACGAGATACTATATCTCGGAGAAAAGTTCCAGATTTCCCAATGTAAAACGTATCCCGAACGTTCCAAGAAAAATGACCAGCTTTCTGTATAGTAAATAGAAAGGTAATGGAAATTCGTATCGCGTTTCGAATAGCCCTAAAGCGTCAATTCAGGTAATATCTGAGGAATTCCATATTTATTTATTTATTTATTTATTTCTGACGTTTGTAGCACATTTTCACTTTAAGTGGTGGTCTTTCATGACTGTTCTCACTGTTCGGTAACAACAAATGTAATAACAAACATGAATATAAACTCATAACAGTAAGAGAACAAATACATTAAAAAAAAAAACATTTATTTATACAAATTCTTTGGTATCCTCGTAATAAATGTGGATTTTTCAACAACCTTTTGTTACATGTTTGTTTATACCGTATAGCATGTATAGGCGGGAATCTGTTTTCTTAATGAAAAAAGCCTCATATAGAAGCTCATAAACAAACGTACCATGTTCATCATCCATAATAATGTTGATTTTCTTCACCAAAGGCGAGTATATTTCAAAAGTTCAACGGCATCCAAAACTTACTGGCGCGTTGCGTTTTTATAGAATTTGAGGCAACAGTTCTTACAAACTACCCAACTAATACTCTGACTACGAGGAATACCTATTAAAAATAACAACAAAGTATCTTCATTTGTCAGTCTTATTGAACTGCTTGGCGAGACAGGGCGGCATACAGAGTCGTGATTTTATAGAAAAAGACGTGATTTCAAAGAAACAAATATAATTTTATGACCCCAAGCCTTGAAGGGAAATTCGAGCTGTCGTGTCTATTCATACATGGTGCATTGTTGAAAATATATACATGCATTCCGTGAAAAAGCGGATTTAATAGCGACCTACTTATTTCACGACTGTGAGTGATTTCATATCACATGCATGTCAATATCGTGTATTAAGTTTCTCTCTGTCCCCCACTCTCTCTCTCTTTCTCTTTCTCTCCATGCCTCCATCTATCCTTCTTCTCTCTATATTTATCTCCCCTCCCTCCTTCTCTCTTTCTCTCCCCTCCCCGTCTCTATCTCTGCCTCTTTCTCTCTCTCTCTCTCTCTGCCTGTATGTATCTGTCTGTTTCTCTCTCTGTCTCTGTCACTCTCTCTCTCTCTCTCTCTCTCTCTCTCTCTCTCTCTCTCTCTCAGTCCCTTCCTCCTCCCTCCCTTTAAGTTCTTTTTCGTTCTTTTCTGTATTTTGTTCATCTTATTTCCATTCAATGAGTTTAATGAGCACTATACTGTCGAAACTACATACTCCAATCCACAAGGTCAGATAATTATGAAACTAGGTCTGAAAATGTCACACAAAACTGAGTTGTTTATAAAAGGGAACGAATTTTCATAAATTTAATGAATTTATATTCACGTGTACATGAATTTCACAAAATTTGACCGAGAATATATAATAATCTGCTCAGAGAGTTGCCTTCAAACTGCGCTCGAACTATCCACATGACCACAAAGAAATCACACGAGCTTTTCCTCTCCATCAGTGGCATAGATAAGGGGTATGCCCCCTCCCCATCAAATGGCAAACACATGACGGGGTGACCCCTCCCATTACTCTTCATCTATACTCCCTGAGTTCAGATATATTATATTCTTTCTTATATGTTTATGACTAATGTACAAATATATGTAATTTGTAATTGACTAATTGCATTTTGATCATGTTTTGTTCGTATCTTATATTATACTGTTCACTACAGGGCACTCTAGTATTAAAGCATTGTCAAAAGTAATAAGGAAACCACTGTGGTAGAAATACCTTAAATTAAAACAAAAAGAAATGAATAAATAGCCTTGTTGGTTTACATTCGTTGAATGTGACTGGCGCCCCACCCGCCCTCCACCCCTTTCCCGATGCAGCTTTCCCCTAAATCTCGTAAAATCTGGACCCATGCGACGCTAGAATTTCGAGGACAAATTAATGACACGTAACGAGAACGTGTAATCGGAGACGAGGATGACATTGAAGGGGATCCGCTATTCACGCCTCAATACGGCTGGCCGAAGGTCGAAGGAGGATATTAATCAAAGATGTTAGGTGGAATTTCAGTAACTATGATTATTCTGTTTACTATTAAAAATACTGAATAATGGCTATTTTTGCGCAATTTTATCCACTCCGGGGGTGCTTAATGTACCTTCAAAGTACTATAATGATTACCCTCAGGCTGGCTATAGCCCAACTGCCATAAGGCGCTCAAAGTATATTCAAGGAACTAGTAATAAATTCCTACCAGGTGCCCGCTTACTTCACCTGAGTGGAAAGTGGCGAATGTAGATTAATGTCTTATCAAAGGACATTGTAAAGTATTGTGTTGTGCTTTTTGCATTCTTACAGGTTAAAGATAAGGTTGAGTTCTGGGGAGAAGTGAACAATTATTTGAGAGCGTTATCATTGTTATTATGCAAGCTTGGAAGAACATCAGAGAAAAAATGTTCCCTTATCAGCATGGCTCTTCAATTACCTTCATATTCTAAATATGACAAGTAACAGCTTTAAAATGAGGCCCGATTTTTATGCCACATGTTTGTGTAGTCCGATATACATATTTCTGTGTACAGTGCTCGTTACTTTACCAAGACTGGGCCAAATTTCTTATCATTTTGATGATTCCAGAACCTTGCAATACACACAAATTCTTATATGCTAGATGATCAACCTTTTCTGATTGCACACCGTTTCTTTCACAATGCAATAGCATAATAATAATAATAATAGTGAACATTTATAATGCGCCATGTCTGTCAAAAATGACACTCCTGGCGCAGTTGTGTGGAAATTGTATAATTGTGGGCATATGACCAGAACTCAACTTTATCTTTAAGCCGGTTCCGCGACGGGACCCAAACCGCGAACCATTGTGATCCACAGTCTGGTGACGTATCCAATTATCATGATCAAATGCTGGAAACATTCAATAGAGAGGCAATATTGTGTCTTCTTGCCAAACAGACAATATGAACAAGAATATTGTTAAAATCAAACATAGCAAACATGATTTCGCTTTAGAAAAGCATGATCGCAAAGATGTTTGAAAAATCATCAATAGCCTAGCTTGCTCATCACCTACATGTATATGGACATTTCCAAGCATTGCATTGACGTGCTGGGTAATTCCACCAGGGCTTGTAACTAACATACCCTGATTCCACCATGCTTGCTACAGAAAACAGGATATAATAGGGGGGATTGCAGGTTGCCCTTGAGTTAATTTCCTCGAAAGCATTTGCGATAGTGATAAACAAAATGGCTTTCGAATATTTCAAAAGAGAATCAAGGTCAACTCAGCCACAGTTTTAAAAGATCTTAAAGTCACATAGAAGTCAGCTCTCATGGGGAATTCAGCACCTTTTATACTCGACGGGAAATTCCCTTTAAGCTTAATTTCCTCGAAAACATTATCAGGCTTAACATGTCATTGACATTATCAAGTGTATTCATGCTGACATGTTTCACGTAATTTCCTACTTTAAAATTGTGCGGGTTCACATATTACTGAATGTTTCATCGAATTACAACAATCAAAACAAAGTACTTGAGTACGGGTTGATTACCTGTCAAAATCTTCTTATAACGAATACAAAGATTTATTTTAAAGTAAATTCAATTTTTAATGGCCCTCATCAAGGTAAGTGTTGTAACACCGATGGAACCTTGCAATGGAAATTCGATTTCAAATATCACTTAGTTTCTACGACTTAGATATAAATTAATTAACAAAATTGATCTGTAGCATTGAAACCCAGTATAAAGTCTCGTCGGCCTACATTGGATCAAGAGGATGTAAGGCCGCCCTCCCCTTCCCCTTTTTTTGAGAGACAGATTCCCGCTCCCAGTAAGCTTAAAGTGCTGGAGAGGATTTGGAAAATCAATTGAGAAAAAATGTTCAACCCCGACCCCTCCCAATAACCGAGTGGAGGATAGGTCAGGTATAGGGGTCCAAAATCACACGATAATTATTACCGGGAAAAGATCATCCCGCTTAAAATGCATTTTAATATATTCGTAACTAAATTATTAGATAATCAGGCAATTTCTTCCCCAAACATTTCATGTTTAAGAGATAAATAGTTATGTTTAACTGATTGCTAAGATAGCATGTGTATGCGTGTAAGTAATCAACCAGGCGACCGACGGTTTTAAATCCTCTCCAAGAGACTTGGCAATGAAGATTACTTCCTTACCAATTGGCACTAGAGCCCATACTTGGTTTTGAACCAGGGACAACCGAATTACGAGACCACATGCAGTCATGCACTATAAGTAATGTAATCACAGCATAATAACAAAATAGAAATTCCATAGAAAAGCACATAATAATAATAATAATAATAATAATAATAATAGCCTAATAGTCCACTCCAAATTTTATTAAACCGAAACGGAAATTCTTTTTGCCCAATTGATCGTGAGCCCGGCAGCCACTGGAAAAATTCAATGCGTTCGTGTCATCATCTCAGTGTAGCAATTAGTAAATGAAAGGTGGGGCGGCAATGAATGCTTTTAATGCCATTATTACGCATGAATGCGAATGTTCACATTATTTTGTTTTGGTATCCCGGGTTCAGATTAATTTTCCCGCGTTCTCGCTCATCGCCACTCACATTCGACGAAAACCCAAGGACATCAGAATAAAGATTTTTTGTCGGTTCTCCCGCAGCGACTGAAGCACAATAATTAAAATCATGTCATTTGATTAAGTAAATGGAGGGTACGTGGTATTAGGTTGCGTGGTTGGGTGTAGATGTTATACCTTAGTCACACCGACATTAGATCGGCACTAGACCGACATTACACCGACATTGGACCGACATTGGACCGACGTTGGACCGACATTAGATCGACACGAAATAGACACTGACCGACATTAGTTCGACTCTATAGATCGACACTTGACTGAAACTAGATAGACCGACGCTAGACCGATCAAAACAAAACGTTATCAAGGCTTCTGATCAGTTGTATGGCCCGGGAGGTGGTCCAGGCCTTCTTTTACCATGTTTCCTATCCATCTGTCTCTAATTTTCTCATCTTTTCTTTATTTCTTATAAGAATTGGTCAGTCTGGAGTCTGTTTGCTGGTGTGACTGAGGCCATTGTATCGAGTGTGATTGGCGTTAATGTTCTGCATGTGAATGCGAGTGAGTATAATATATGGAGCATCATAATTTGCCATGTGCACTTTTCGCTGGAAGTAATGAAATAGTCCACTAAATTGAACGTCTATTAGATTTATAGTCTATTTAATAAGGGGCCTCATTTTTGTATAGCTGCTGTCTAGTTAGTTCACCAGTATGAGACGGACAATAAAGTTGTACATCCTGAGTTAATTGTGCAAAGCTTTAGGTATACATACACACTTACATTTGGTTCCCCCCCGGTATATTATACAGTTAGAACTTTCTCTCTTGTTTGCGGGAACATGCATGGGCACCCCCTGCCAAAAAAGGAGAGACTGTCATAGAAGTTCCTCAATCATTTGTGTTCTTTAATTTGATCCTGCTTTCTATGACGTCATTGTACGCTTCTTACAATATGGACCTACAACTCTACTCGTACAAAACCCCGCAAACAGGTTGTCTGCAGAATCATCTTCTAGATTTAATTCTTCTCCCAGTCAGAATAAATTTATTTTGGGTTCTAAGCGTATATGTAGAGAGCAGCCCCAGTTTATTTATATGCACCTAATTAAATTATTTTTTTATCATTTTATCATGATATCATTTAATATTATTATCATTATAATTTATTATCATCATTATTATCATTATCATTATTTTCATTACTATTACTATTATTATCATCATCATTATTATTATTATTTTATTTTGTATGTGAATTTCTCATTATGGATGAATTAACAAAATGTGTTGACCCTTTATAGTTGTGGACGCAATATCTAACATTTAAAATTAATCAATTGATCACATGAATGCAAATCATGCAACAGATGAAACTGAAACAGTAAACACGAAATAATTATAACCCCTAGACGAGAGAGGGCGGTATGATTCTAGGGGGAAGTCCAACACTACCAACCAACCATGTACCAGCACTGCGAGCTACCTGAAAAACAGACTCATCGGAAGTTGCCCGTATAAAAAAAAGGACGGATAATACCAAAAATAGTGGCACTCACTGCACGCGACCAACGCGATTACATCCGCATCTGACACACACTGTGCGCGCATATCCGAAAGCTGATAAGCTAAAGTGTTGAAACATGGAGCGCAGACGACAATCGCCAAAATGACTTTGAAATATGATCACCCATTCTGCCGACACAGACATTATAGTGACTATGGTGACACAGTTTGGAATACCAGGATTAATAATGCAGTAATAGACGGATCTATTATTGATAAAGTTAATTGTTGCATCCAGGGACACAGGACTCATACAGCAAGACAAATGCGGAAGAAACGGTATAAACAAAATACAGGAATATATAGCTGCGGGCATTGTATACGGACTACCAGTGGTACCAGTGAGGTACGGGGGAGGTGCCGGGGACCGCTCCGATGGTTTGACGGTGGAAGTGGTGGTAGGAGTTTTATGACGCCGATGACTATGCCAGCTTCACTAGGGTCTTCAGGCGTTGCGATGATGAATTTGTTATGGAGTTTGCTTCTTCTCGCCACTTTTGCCTTTAGTAAGTCCTTCTCAAACCTTTAAACTTACTGAATATGTCAATTGTTGTATGCCTAAAATTAAGTTGGAGTAAACAATGCGTGTGTTTGTTTGTGACTTGAAAATAACAGGGGGTTGCGAGTTTAAAACTTCCTGATATTTCGTTTTATTTGTGCATGTATGCTCGGAACCCCTGTCCTTCTCGTGAATTATTTCTAGCATGAAGGCGAATGAGTGAGGTAGAGAGAGAGAGAGGGAGGGAGGGGAGGAGGAGAGATGATCATGAGACACCTATTCATCTCATCAATAATACTATCATACACTTCCCAATTATACACTGTCACTATACTTCTTTGAAACTAAATTGTAAAGAAAGAGAGAGAAAAAAAATGATAAAGCTATATGATGTGTCCGAATCTCTTGACTTCGAAGTGGTATCAATTCTCCGATTAGAATATAGGCCTGACTTAGTTATACGCCCAATACATCAATGTGGGCATAGTTTGGCGTATTGAAAATTTGTCACAGAAAATCACTCTACTTGTATAACAAAATATTTTAACCACCCAACATTGTGCTATAGAGAACACACTTTTAAAGATTTTAGAAATGTTGTAACTTCAAAGATACGACAGGCTAACTTGATATAATATCACCCAAACAAACCGAGTATATTATATAGGGAACATTATTTTGACCTATGGTCAGGCAGTATCGACCCAATGTCCAAATCTTTTGTCCGAGTGTACACTCATGTCTATTAAATCTACGGCAACAGGATATTGAGCGAAATAAAGGCCGATTGTTTACTAAAAACAATAGTTCTAAAGACAATACAACGAGGTACTCGGAAGTCGGAACTGACTGTAGAACTTGTCTCTCGACAAAGAAAATAGTTCTGAACTTTTCATCACCTGCATGGTGTTCAGTTTGCAGTGATTGCAATACACGTGGCCTTACATTGTATGCAAGATTCAGATGAGCAATTCGAATGTTAAAAAACCACAGATGATATTTGTCTTTCAAAAGTTTACTTCAATACCGAACATTTTAAGTGAAAAAGTTAAAATGGTTGCACGCAGCATCACATTTTTGTCCAGGTAACATTTGGCAAGGGTGTATACTAGAATCGAGAGCTAAATCGTTCATCGTTCCCTTCAATTTTTACGATATACATGTACATGTAACATGTGTGTATATACTTATTACTTATTTACTATTATTTAAGTTGATTTGGTTTACAAGTATTCATAGAACAGTCAACACCTTCCTACATGTACATGTAAATCCTAATAAATTCCCCCAAGAATTTGAGTACATTTATAATTTATATCATGCATGGTAAACTGTGAACTCATTTACCGACTCTGCTTAAAGTTAATTGGATGACGAGTCGAGAATGCATGGACCGTTAACTCATTCATTAGGTGCAATGGAATGCGAATAGATGTGTCACTTATGATATGAATAATTGACTTTGTGGTTATGTCAACTGCAGGGTGTATGAGTCACAAAACAAACATACATACAAAACAAGTATACATCCTGCATCTAGAGGTTATGGACCTAAAATGATTCGGGGGAAAAAACAGTAATTAACTAGTTAGTACGGATTGATGTGTAGGAGAAACAAACAAGGGACGTCGAATGTAATTACTTAGGCCTACTTTGTAGATGTCAACATCTGCAGATTTCCTCTGTTGAGACAGCTGTACTCAAAGCTACGATTCTTGCATTGTCATGGTTATAATATCAAAAGCGAAAGTATCTTGTAAGTATTCGCTTTCTAAACTCCAGTAGGGTCCATGGATATAGCACGGATGTTAAGAGCACGCCATAGGCTACATAGCCCTTTGTCCTTGGACATTACAAGTAGAAGAAGGAGAAGATAATGATGTAGAAAAAAAGTCGAAGAAGAAGAAGAAAAGATGATGAACAAGAAGGAGGAGGAGGAGGTGATGGAGGTGAAGGAGGAGGAAGATGTGGTGGAGGTGGAGAAGACGCAGATGATGACGATGATATGAGGAGGACAAGACCCCCAAAAGAAGAAGAAGATTTACAAAGCAGGGCTTGTCATGCTGAGAACGTGAGAAAGAATCAGATTATGATATTGTGAAATACAATAATATTATTATTTAATGTATTTAATGCACATGCTAGGTTGTCATCGACTAGAAACTATTTGAGTATAACACCAGTCATATACTTAGCGTAAGCAAGGACAGATACCCAGTTATTTTTCTGATACAAGCAAACAATCGTCATTTTAGATTTCGCCAAACTTTTTGTATAAATTATGAAATGTAGTTTATTGACCCGGATGTTTCAGTAGTAAGGTCTTCCTTCCCACCCCATTATCCCACAATTTTCTATGTTTTGGGAATGACAACTTTTCAAGAAGTAGTACTGGCACTACTGCATACATAATTATGTAGTAC
The DNA here is from genome assembly GCA_035222895.1 of Strongylocentrotus droebachiensis. Lineage (NCBI taxonomy): Eukaryota > Metazoa > Echinodermata > Echinoidea > Camarodonta > Strongylocentrotidae > Strongylocentrotus > Strongylocentrotus droebachiensis. Next base: position 57,538 of record JAVYIG010010675.1, on the reverse strand, counting down.
TAATACTATTGGAGTTGTAGTTCTTTTACACCCCCCCCTTTGCATTCTCTCTTTCTCCGTATCTCTCTCTCTCTCTCTCTCTCTCTTTGATGGGGGGGGGGGGGGCATGTACCCCTTGCCCCCGTAAAACTACTGTAGATGTAGATGTACAGTAGGTAACCTTTCCATTCTTTCCATTGATTTAATATCAGTTTTCAGTACCGCTACAAAAATAAGGGTTGTTCCTTCATGTACAGTATAAGCCAACTGATTGTTCCGAACATTAATTATTGATTGATTGATTGAATGACTGATTGATTGATCGATTTACTTACTAAATTGAATCCAGTGACCGGAGTATATTAAAGCGCTATTATGATAATGAGAAGACGAGGAGTCATGCTTCATACACTTTGTAAATCCTCAGTCAGTGTCCTTGCGATCGGTGTAGTCAGGAAAGACGGGTGGCTGTTTAGTGTTGATTTATTTCCGGTAAACATGGTGTAATGTACATTTAATGTGTTAGCCAAATGCACCCTCCCTTTTGCTGTGCTTGGTATCCGTTTAATTTCCTGATCAGTCGCAAACACATATTACATCTCTGCAATTTCACCACGATCCGTTTCATAGAACACGAAAATGTACGTCCACACTATACGATCCAACTGCGATCATATCTTTGAAGAATTCATAATGCCTATTTAAACAACTGTAATCTTCCTGATTTAGGTTTGATTGATTAAATGATTTTGAAATTAAACTTTAGTCTGCTTTGAGATTCCTAGTTGCAATAATGACCAAATCGGCATCGTATGGCACGAATAATCTGACATTCGGAGCCGACTTGATTTTACTTCCCATATGGATGCTTGCAAACACTGACATTTAAGTTTGATTATTAAATTGAATATTCAGAACCTCGATTTTTACATGTTTGATTGTTCATGAATATTGCGAATTCTTCTACCCAAATCGGATAGCAGTCAGACCGTTATGTGTACATTGCGCCTAACGCGTAAAGAAACGGTTGCTAATTATTACTGAGACGGTGAATGGATAGAGCGAAGTCTACCTTTTAAAATAAAAGAGCCAAATGCTTGCTGAAATGTTATTACAAACAATGACTCAAAGATTGAGGTGCAGTTTGTTTGTTGACAAGACAAATACGCCATATAAATACAATCGGTGAGTCTAAGAGGGAGTGCTATAAACAGATTTTAATGGCAAAATGATTTAGCCTATTTGTACATGTATAGGCTACTACTCCCTTTACGCTTTACACAATTGCCAATTAGCCCTTGCAGTGGATAGGCCGAAATAGATATTATATAATTAGTAGACGTATGGTACAACCAATAATTAACGACGACCTCAATTTAAACACTCAAGGCTAATACATTGTACCTTGATAAACAGTTATATGATAATGCCATAATCCAATGTAGTCGTTAGAAAAGGGGGGGGGGGGGGGGGGGGGGTGTGATACACACGAGGCCTGTCAATATCGGGCTATTTTGGAAACAAGAGCAAGATTTCTCTCGATATTTTCTCGACCAAATACCCGCTAATTGCAACTGCGGGCTGATGAAGATGCAAATTAGCTGGCTATAATTTGAGATCGGGCTAGTTAAAGCCCCACTGCACTACTTATAGCCGATTGCGCCCTTTAACAAACAATGCCTAATCGGTGGCCATTGGTCCACCATGCTCCTCTTTTTCTTAAGTTAATTGAGAGCTTATTTGATGAGATAACCACCTGTCAGTGACCAATCATGGAGATCTAATCCCTCCTGGCCAAACTAGGCAGTGGGGCTTTAAAATAGCGGGTTATTTTGCAACTTTGGTCTGATGGAGATAGTAGGAGCTCAAGCAGGAAGAGAGCCGGAGAAGGAGTAGTAGGTCCATGATTATACCAATGTAGAGAGTGGAAAGGGGGCAGAGAGAGAACGAAAGGGGTGTAAATGGGATAGAGGGTAAAGTAAGGAGCGTAATTAATTGATGACATGAAATTGGTACATGTACGTGTAGTGCTTATGCAACGTTCCTTTCTAACGTAAATGCACAGGAGTGGAAATCCATTTTTATCTTTATGACGAAGTCTTATTTATTACGCGTCACATGCTTTGGAACGGAAACCACGCTCAAACTAGTGGAATCCAGGCTTTAATGCATAATTCATCGGTTAACCGTGCCTTTGGAATGGATTTCTCTCGGACACGATAATGATAGTGTACAAATTGTATCTTATCCCAAATCGACGCTGTTAAAAAAAAACACCGCGATCTTTTCAAAGTAGACTTTTGACCTTCTGCAAATAACTCATTTAAATATATTTATGTATAAAATATACATTTACTACAATATTATTGCCGCCGCGTCACTGTAATCATGTTCAGTGAAGCCGAAAACCTGTACAAAGATGCGTGTAATGATATACATGTAGCCTATTTCTATCATGAATATATATATCAAGTTAGACGCGCGACAGAAAATGTGTGTAGGGTACGTAACTTTAACCTAACGTTTATCAGCATTTGTGGTAATGATGTAGGCCATAATTAAGGCTTGCTGTGAACATGAAACATGATTTGATAAACGTGTATGAACAAAACAAAACAAAACAAAAATTTAGACTCTTAGTACATGTATAATTGTATATACAGACTCTAATTTGAAACCTTACCACAATTCCCTTACATTTCATTGAAATTTATACGTGTATAAGTACGTCAATGTTGTGATTATTTGCTGGTATATATATTTAGAAAAGATTGAAAAAAAAAGAATGCTGTATTTAGGTCAACACTAGGTGTGGGATGAGAAATAGAGTAAGGAGGTCGAGTCACTCAAGTGGAGATTTAGCCGGAAAGAGGAAAGGACACCATTTTGTTATTTTTCAAGTTCAATCAATTTTCTTTATACACCGAACTTACATCAACAAGTGGGTCTTTCACGGAAAGACTATATAGGAATACATCAATTTCACATTAACATAATTTATTTTACGATATAAGCAGATATAGGTAAAATGAAAGAAAATCACAAAGACAAAATCGTATCAAATAATATTGATTAACAAAAGTAGTAAGGTGCATGTATTTATCTTCTTCGACCAACGGATACACAGACTTGTTTTTGTCTCGCCTGCGTAGCAAAAAGCGAGACATAGGCGCCGCTTTTCCGGTGACGGCGGCGACGGCGGCGACGGCGGCGACGGCGACGGCGTCAACATCAAAAACTTAACCTAAGGTTAAGTTTTTGAATTTTTGATATAATTTTTAAAGTATAGGTTCTTAGTCAATGAAACTTGGATTATAGGGTAATCAAGTATCCCCAATCATGTGAGTAGAATTTCAGATCACAAAGTCAAGGTCAAAGGTCATTTCAGGTCAACAGACTTGGACTATGTTGTAGCATCATCATCGAAAACTTAACCTAAGGTTAAGTTTTTGAATTTTTGATATAATTTTTAAAGTATAAGTTCTGAGTCAATGAAACTTGGACTATAGGGTAATCAAGTATCCCCAATCATGTGAGTAGAATTTCAGATCACAAAGTCAAGGTCAAAGGTCATTTCAGGTCAACAGACTTGGACTATGTTGTGGCATCATCATCAAGATTTTCAAAATGCTTCGTTATTTTTCAACCGATTTTGATTCTGATTGTTTCATATGATAGGGCTAGGAAGGGGATTTAAAACTTGTACACAGAATCGTGAAATTCATTATCTATGCTAATTTATGCAAATTTATTTGAAATCACAAAAAATGCTTCTTCTCCTTCATTTCTCGACCGATTTTGATTTGGTTTGCTTTATCTGGTAGAGCTAACTTTGGTACACTAAACTTCTACACCGAATTTTGAAATTGTTCTCCATTAATTAATAATAGTAATTTATGCAAATTTTTTCCAAAAATAACAAAAATTGCTTCTTCTCCCTCATTTCTTGACCGATTTTGATTTGGTTTGCCTTATCTGGTAGAGCTAAATTTGGAACACTGAACTTCTACACAGAATTTTGAGATTTTACTCCCATTGATTAATTATGTTAATAATGCAAATTTATTCCAAAAATAATTTAAAAATCACAAAAAATGCTTCTTCTCCTTCATATTTCGACCGATTTTGATTTGGTTTGCTTTATATCGTAGAGCTAACTTTGGTACACTAAAGGTCTACACAGAATTTTGAAATTGTTCTCCATTAATTAATTATGGTAATTTATGCAAATTTATTCCAAAAATAACAAAAATTGCTTCTTCTCCCTCATTTCTTGACCGATTTTGATTTGGTTTGCCTTATCTGGTAGAGCTAAATTTGGAACACTAAACTTCTACACAGAATTTTGAGATTTTGCTCCATTGATTATTTATGGTACTTTATGCAAATGAAATGAAATTATGTCCCTTCCAGGGCATCACATTTTTATTTTTTGACCAGTTCAAAAGTGTACCACGATATTTGTTGTTGCGAGATGCGGATGAGCACTACAATGTACGTCATTGACGTTCTGGTTTATCATATTGAATTGCGTTATGCAGGCGAGACCGCCGAGAGCGTTTCCCTTGTTTAATGAATATATGAATGAATGAATGGTGGTGGTGGTTATTTTACCTGACTGCTAAGAAAGCATAAATGCTTGTAAGTAAGCAACCAAAAGGGTAGCCTCTTGTCGATGCCCTCGCGCTGTTGGAGTCTCTAAATTCTGACGAGCGAAGCGAGTCAGAGAAACCGAGGCGCTTTGCGCAAAGCGCCTCGGTTTCTCTGACTCGCTTCGCTCGTCAGAATTTAGAGACTCCAACAGCGCGAGGGCATCGACAAGAGGCTACCAAAAGGGCCGACGGCTTTAGGTCCTCTTCGAGGGACCTGGTATGAGGATTAATGCCTTACCAAAGGGCACTAGCGCATCGCCTTGGTATCGAACCCGGGTCACCTGATTACGAGACCACTGCTCTACCGACTGAGCATTATTAGCGCAATGAACTATTTGATGATAAATATTGTTTCTTTTTGTTATGTTTTCTTTATTGATAATAGAAACAAATGAGTAATAAATAATTGGGTCGAAAGTGAATGGGATACACGAACGCGCGTTAAACTGTCAAGGGATAATAGATCTTTGATTTATGTAGGTCTGCATGTGGGCAGGTCCAAGCTATTTGCTTTGTGACGTACGGGACATTCACAGAGATGCCAACCCTCCCGATTTCATCGGGAGGCTCCCGATAAGTCACCCCAACTCCCGACCTTACGATTTCCATCCTTATCCTCCCGATTTATTTATTTATTTATTTTATTTATTTATTTTTTTTTTTTAATAATTTTTTTTTTTTTTTTTTTTTTTTTTTTTTTTTTTTTGTGGCGCTTATCAGCATATATATCTGTGATTTGAATGAGAAATATCGTCTGTTAACTTAAGCATGTAGTATTTCCACTATCAGTTAAAAGACAAAGTAGCAAAAGATTGTTTCAGCATATGAATCGCCGTAACCAATGCGTGGATATTGACACAGAATCCAAATGGCGGAAAATCAGCAAAAGAAGACCAAGAAATGGTCTCAGAAGTATAAGACGAAACAGTATTAAGTACCCGTGTATTCGGAAGTCTGAAAGGAATTCATCATGCATTTTGTACAATTTGTATGTTATTTTAAAAAAAAGTGGGAATTATTTAACTAAATACACATGTAAAATGCTGCAAAATAAGGCTCAGATTGCACCAGAGAGCATCTAGAACCCCAGAGCTTCCAGGGCCCTAAGGAGGGCCCTGGAACCTAGGCTGCATGGGTTGGGCGCTACGCGCTCGAAATGTGCGCTACGCGCACATTATTTGGTGTCGGTTACAAATCCTCCCTATTTCTGTTTTCCAAAAGTTGGCATCTCTGCATTCAGAGACTTTAAACCAGAAATAACAATGGATGACATTATTTATATGGCTATCTTTTGGTATGAGTCTGTGGCTATTATGGGCTAGTTCATTTGTGGAAAGTTTTAGTTCTGACCAATTCATAAATTAATTTTTAATGTAATTAATGTGCTGCGTGACGTACGGGACCAGAGAATTTCTGACTTTTTCAAAAAAAAGTTCATCATAAAAGTTCTCTGAATTTATTAAGTTATGAGATTTATGGTAATGATATCTTAATTCATTATGGAATCAAGCATTAATCACAACTACAGAGCTGCCAACTAGTACGGATTTCCCGTAATTGGTACGGAAATTAACGACCATTACGGCAGTACGGAATGTTGTCTAAAAATTACGGATTTTTTTTTTTTTTTTTTTTGCTTATAGGGATCTATCGTAGCAAGTGCTGTACAGTATGGTGGCCATCCAGCACTTGCTGCATGAGAAAGATGGAAAATTATCAATTATTCTCTTAATAGAAGCCAATTTTTCATTGAAAACTTATGTGTTGTGATGAACAAAAAATCAATATTTAGCAACTTTGTGGGAGTAAAATCACAACAAATTTCAGATAATCATGCGCGCATGCGTCCGCTTGCCATTCTTTTAAGATTCATGGCGCCGCATAGGAAATTACTGATTTATTCCCCAAATTACTGATTTTGAGCCTTATGGTTACTGATTTTCTGTTCTGGAGGTTGGCAGCTCTGCAACTATTACCATATTTTTCTGACCTTTCGTTGTTATGTAATATACCAAAACATAAATGTGTGTATGTGACGTACGGGACACGTGACGTACGGGACAACTTTTCCCTATGGGAAAATGCATTGAAATGAAGAATTTTCGTCAAAATTTGTTAAATGTGAACAATTTTAACTTAAATCAGTGACAATTAGAGTGTTTTACAACCCAATTAGATCCTCTGACCATCCCTTAATATCCTCTGTGTTAATTTATGGGGTAAATCAATACAAATATTACTTTAACAAAGAAAACAAATTGAATTAATATATTCATACACACTATATTACAATTTTTATTCCATTTACCCATCTATCATGTGCAGTCATGCTTCTTTTCTCATTTCTTTTATCCATTCCATTCAACATTGCAAAATGTTTTTAAATAATAATTAATAAAGAAGATGAACTTGAACTTGAAAACTTTTATTTAAACTTGTTTGAAACACAGGTGCACACTCGGCACATCATATTTTGTCAAAGAACATTTCTTATGCTCTAAGTGTTTGTGAACAAAGATACATTGAAAATATGAAGTATTTTCTTCATAGCTTGTTTGAATTACTTGATAGTAATATCATAGAATTTTGAAGGAATTCAAAGATAATGCTGAACATATTGTCTTTTTTTTAATCCTTTTATCGCAGATTAGAACATGTATATGTTGCTGTCATATATTCGAGAATTTTGATGTACATTAATGTAGCCTACATGTTTGTGAAAGATGGATACAAAAATATAAATCTTGAATGTATTTTGTATTGATTAAAGACATCTTATTAACACCACCAGATATAAGAAATTAAAACCCTAAAGGTTTGTGTGACCTTTTCCACAATTCAAAAGATTAAACAAAATCAACAAAAATGCATGGGTGTAAAACTAAAAGTGATAAAAATCTTAAGTGGGTGAAAGTGTGAAATACTCAAAAAGGCTATCCTTCCTTAAAAGTTATGATTTAGTTTTTAGGAGATCAAAATTTCCAAGCTGGCTCCATAACATGTACAGTGTATGCTGTAATCCTTTACCATCATATATGACATTTAAATAGAATATCAAAAAAACCTCACATGGAGAGCTTGATAGCATACATGTGCAAAGATTCTTACCTGCAGCATCTATGAGTTGTAAAAGCCAGCTTCTGGTGCATCTACTACCATATAATTTCATTAGACTCATTCCAGGAACTAGTACACTATTACGATTTACATATTTAGCATCCTGCCAATGTTGGGGACATCAACTGGCAAAATACCAAAGTTGATAATACCAGGGGTCTGGCTTGAAGACTAATTACATCAAATTCAGTACAAACAAGTAAATTCCTAGAAGGGACCCAGTTGGAATGTTCATATATCCCTGTATACAACAAGTTTTCTAACACAGTATATATTCTCCTTTTGGTCATTTCCTTTTTCACATCTTGCATTGGTTTTATATGGGGTTGTCCCGTACGTCACACACTTGTCCCGTACGTCACATTTGTTAATTTGATTATGTAATCAACATAGAATTTTTGTAATTTTTGTTAAACCTATTTTTTGTTAGGTATTCATCTAAATTAGAACTTCCTAGAATATCTTTAAAAAAAAAAAATATTTTCATAATTAAAATTAAACAAATTATGATCAAATTGTGACGTACGGGACATCACACTTTGGAACATACCTCATTTGCATAATTAATTAATTTTGAAAGTTTTTATATTTTTTTCCTATTTTCTAGCATGATGGTCTACAATTCCTGAAATATTTAATTTTAAACAAATAATTCAAACGAGATACAAAAATAAAAATGTAATGTCCCGTACGTCACGCTAATTAATAAAAATCGAAGTTCGTGACCTTGGCACTCTTCGTATTTTGATAATTTTTTTAATTTTTTATCAGATTCATAAAATTCATAGTTTCAGCTTTAAAATGAGGTATAGTTTGTTAAATATAAATAAAGATGAAATTTGACCCCCAGAGGGGACAATAGCTTGGACCTGCCCTCGTACACTTTTGAAACGCTGGTTATTTATAGCAGGCCACGCGAAGTGGGGAGGAGGGGGGGGGGGGGGGGGGGGGGCTAAAGTACTTACGATCAGGTAGAGCATAGCGTAAATTGGCGTGGGGGTCCAGGGGCAAAGCTGAGTTCTTGTCATGCCATTGTATTGTGGAATTGATCAGAAAAGTTGATCATGTCGCATATATTTAGTATTGGTGCGTACTGCGAGGTTCTGGAATCATCATAATGATGAGAAGTTTGGCCCAGTCTTGGTCAAACTCAAAGTAACACGCACTGTAGTCTGTACACATACATATATATGTACATGTGAATACACACACCTGCGGCATTAAAGGTAAAGACCAGTATTGGTAACGCCCCTATTTCAAAAAATGAAATGGAAGCTCTCATTACCAATCATGTGAAAGAATATGTTTTGACTAATACATGATGATAAAAAATTTGCCGGGAAACCGCCTACTATTTGGTAAATTTATTTCTCTCATGGTCGTGTGAGAGAGATAGGGTAGTCCCATATACATCTTTCTGTGTATAGTGCTTGTAACTTTACGAAGAATGGGCCAAATTTCTTATCATTTTGATGATTCCAGAACCTTGCAGATGCTAGATGCTAGATGATCAACCTTTTCTGATCGATTCCACAACGTTTCTTTCACAATGCAATCGCATGACCATTACTGGTCTTTACCTTTAACATATTATGTGGTCCTCACTTTTAAACTGTTTAATACATGTCATATTTAGAATATGAAGGCATTTGAAGAGCCATGCTTTTCAAGGAGCATCTTTTCTCTGATGTTCTTCCACAGTCCACACTCCACACTTGCAAAATTAAAATTAAAAACGCTCACAAATAGTTTTCACCTCTCCCCAGAACTCAAACATATCTACAATTTAAACGCGAGCCTGTGTATTTCATCGTTTCACTTGTTTATCTTTTTCAGTGATAATTCTTTACCCTCTGAAAGAACAGGTATAGCTACACTTCCTGGATGATACAGTGTACACATAATAAAGTCATCAAACCGTTAATGCTTACGTAATCGCTCCTATTATCCGTGTGTATCGACCATTGTCATGGCAGACCGTTATTGATTCAAGGTCTTGAGACGTGTGTAATCGACAGATAAGCCTTTATTTAGATGACACACAGTCCCAGACATAATACAAACACAAACATAAGAAGGACATGTAGGCAAAATGCGGGTACGAGAGTGGTTGGAAAATTGAGGATACGCTCTATATATAGGTACTGTATCCCTCTTGCAGCCTATATCAAATCTGTAGAACTTTGCAGGAATTATGAATATGTTATGTACATGTATGTCCTATTTGAGAAATTTAAACGTTAGCAGTGGCCTATAGTGATCAAATTATGCAAGGACACCCGTTTACCGTCTTCTTTTTTCTTTGGTAATACCATACATAAAATGAGCTGTAAAGGGTACATGAGCATTTGTCTACATCAATAGCCCACTTCTTGTAATGGCCAAATCAAACTGTTTGAATCTTTGACCATTCATTTCATTTCATTTCATTTCTTTATTGTGTCCATATAGGATAATTGTTTATATTTACATGAACGATCTCGCTTCAACATATGAACATAGGAACAACATATAATTGACAATCATAGGGCCCTGTTTTAGTATAAATTCAATATAATATACATGGTCATGATGAATATACTTTTCAATTCTCTTTCTTCTTCTTTTTCTCTCTCTTTTCTTACATACCCTCCCTTTTCTTTTATTTATATGCTCTAACCTGAAGGTACTCGGGTCTGAAAAACAGACTATTTAATAAAAGGACTGCATTAATCTTTAAAGTCGATTCGACAACTAACTGTCGTTTTTTCCCACTGAAAGACATCTTCATGTCCTTTTTGAAGGAATTTTGTATTCTTAGTAGGTCCATTATGTACCTATATTTACAATGTACATGTACGTCACGTACGTCTACGTACATTAATGTGGCGCCCCTTAAAATACACATTGACGTTCATACTGGTGGTCTGCATGTGCAGTGTACGCCTACGTATGGCGACACCATTACACTGGAGGTCTGTGCATGCGGCGCGGCGCCACGAACCAACGACCTCACAGATCATAGACCAAGGTCTACATGTTGATATGCATTATTTGGCGCCACATTATTTGGCGCCAAAACCTCATGTATGGACCTACGAGAAATGCATATAGGTTCTAAAGGTCCATGGTTTATATGATGCCTCGACCTTGTAAAGAGTGTAGACCAACATTTACGTATTGAGTATAACGAACATGCGATTTTGAAGGCAAGAGGGTACATGACTTGTATAGAACATTTAAAGAAAGAAAAGTTAGCAAAGTAATTTAATGCCTGATTTTTCTAAGATTTATGAAATATAAATATGCGATGTATAATTGTTTTATTACAGTTATGATATGAACTGAATTGAAAAGGTAATGGCAGCTATACTACTATACTAGCTGCATGACTATAATGAATCAATGTACTAATCGTTGACGACGATCCTTACAATGATGTATACGAATGCAGTCAAGTACTTTATTTGGCAAACACAAATAAGGAAATAATTCAAAACGTGTTGTAATCTTCTATTATTGACAGAATGTAAAGGTAAACACGACAGTAATTGTTTCTCTTTGTTTGATGAACTTCTCAACTCGTATGTCGGTCGTCACGTGTCTACTCTTTCTCACTTCATTACTGTCATGACTGCAGTAACTGTATATTAACAAAACCCGTTCCGTGTTATTCCCCCATTCCTCATGAAAACTTTGACCAATTTAAATTTTCCCTTATGTTATGTTATAATATATCCTATCAAAGTTCGTTGTGTTTTTCCTGTTATGCGTTTGGCTGCAGTAACGAGTTATTCCTCATGAAAACTTTGGCCAATTTAAAGTTACCCATATTTGATCTTTTAATATATCCGATCAAAGTTCGTCGTGTTTTTACCGTTTCCTCAATTAAGGGCCCTGTGTTCTTCCAGTTCAAAGTCTGCTCTAAATGTATACATGTAATATTTGGTTGATTGCTCATTTCATCTTCATGGGTAAAAAAAAAAGCTCCTATACAGTGTACATGTAGCTATTTTTTCGTTTATACAACAAACATGTAGTCATTCATATAGGGCATCTTTTGATTTGCTTCGTTGTAGTCCATTCGGTCATTTCGAGAATTTATTTCAATATGAAGGCAGCCGCACGCATGACGATCTGGCTGCGTTTGAAAGTACAATAGGATTAGACAAGTATGAACATTTACAAATGTAAGTTTGTTCAAAATGAAGGGTTGTTACATGCAGGCGCCACCCAGTTCTAAAAGACCCGATCGCATGCGAATCGCGTTGACGTCAGATCCGTCGCAATACTTGCACCGACTTGTAATCTTTTCTAATAGTAATATTGTATTTAATGCGAATATTTCGACCGTCAGTCTTTCTTCTTTTTTTCTGTTTTTTTTGTTGGAGGGGGTAGGTTTTTCCATAAAATAACCCATCCTAGAGCGAACTTCTTTGACTACATGCTATCATTGCAATTCAAAACTATTTATTCAGCTTATGTTACATGTAGCTGCCCTATACAGTTTATATACGCCATACACCCGGCATATATTCGACTCAAATGCTCTTGTGGATATGCAAAGCCTCATTTAAAGTCCTAGGCCTACCGCTCTCGTTAACCATTTCTATCCCTAAATTTGACTATGTATTTAACCTTTCAAATTGTGCGGTATCTATCAGTTAATACGTCCCCATGGGCCATGGACTTTGTATTCGTCTTCATCCGTATTCAGACCTGGTTTATACTGCACACCGGTATCAAATGAATTGAGCAATAACCCAAGTATATGAAGGGCAATTTGTGTCTCCGGTTAGGATATGGCGTTCACATTTATCGCAGTAAAACATCTCGGAGCATTGTTTATCTATCAAGGTAACTTCTCCCAGCTCAGAGGTTTATTGCAACATTTTTTCACACATGTATATCTGTTTCTGCCGCACTATTCACTCTACTCTTTCAGTGTCGCTCCGCTCCATGTCGTAATGCTCCCCTCTCTGTAAGCTTTTGTTTTCTCTCTTGGTCTAGTACCTTCCTCTATTCCTTCTGATGAAATTTTCAAAAACTCATAACTTCCTAATTTTTGTCCGATTTTATTTAAACTTTCACCGTTGTGCTTCACATTTTATCGCTTTCCTCTAGAGCAGTTTACTATCTACAGTATTTTGGCTTTCCCTTTAAGCCCTGCCATTTGCAGAGTTTACATGTAATATATGTTAGTGTTCATATCTTTCCATGATATTCTTATCATTCTCCTGTACGCCCATTTTTAAAATGATGTATTTTTTTCTTTTCCTCGCAATACTAAGAAGCCCTGAATCACCTACAGGCTACAAACAATTAGTTGTCCAGGCTATGTACGACCAAAAAGCTACATGCACATATAGCTCCATTATGATATTACTTCCGATGCATCCAGGAAATTGCAGTGTTCAGTCTTCCTATTTCTGATTTCTGTGCAAAATATAATTGTCAATATGAGAACGGACCAGAGTGCTTGCAGCCAGAGAGGGAACTTAACCAAGCGCTCGGCTCGGCAAACCCATTTCGTCAAATCACCAGATTTCCGGCCGGTTCCCATGGTATTTGTTTTGAATAAAGGGGGGTGAATGAAACAAAAACAAAAAAGTTTATTAACCTATATGCATCATGTTACATACAATCTGATATTCTTGTGTCAAGCTCAAGTTTGCAAAGTGATGGGCAAAATCTTGCAGAGAAAGTCAATGTGCATGCCGTATTGAGCATGTTTCTATTGTCAGATTGTTTTAAAGGTATACTTGCAAGTACATGTACATGTACCAGACTCACACAGTGAACGCCATATTCCATGTCACTGAACATGATAAAATATAGTTTTGAAATACATGTATACATATCAAAGTTTTGAGTTATCTTGATATCATATTTTGTTGTCACTAAACAAAGTCGTGAAGTTCGCTCGCTCGCAAAATTACTTTACATGAGGAATCCAAATTTTATGTTTAAACAATTGTTTTCGAAGCATTTTTTCTACATAAAACAATATTCTCCGATGATATAAACCAACCTATTTTGCTGGTACCTTTCAGTAGATTGCTCATTGTTGTTGGTAGATTTCTATAAATTAATCAACTGTTTTTATAAGAGATAACATTTCTGCTCTAAAGCCCCTTCTCGCAGAAGCCATTCTGTGACACTCGTCACAATGAAAGTAGGCTTCATGAGTGTTCGTGTTACATAACTACTGACGTAAGAAGCCACTTGAACATTGAAGCTTGATTCAACGTTCAACGAGTGGAAATTGGAATGAGGTGAGATGTTGATTAATCCTCTAGAAAGGAAAGGAACCCTTTGCATGTCAACATGTGAATAATGTGTGCAATTGGGCTTTTACAGACGTGTATCAATCAGATATTATTAATATAGGTCTGGGACCGACCTTTAACGTTGTCATCCGAAAGACGTGACTCAGTTTCGAACCCTGGACGTGCCGCTAGACCTACTTACATCTTTCTCCGTCACGTGTCACAAAGACATGGGGATATTGGAAATATTAAAATCCTTAGTTGCATAAGAAATATATACAAGTAATACAAGAGAAATATTTGAAAAATGTAAATTCTTACGAGAAGTTCATGTATATCAGAAAACTTTAAGAAATATGCAAGTAATGTATATAAACGTGAACAATTGTACATGTATGAGAAATATAGTAATATATAAATTATATGTGAAACAAATTATAATAATTACTAATGAATGTGTGAAAAGTAATTCATAAATATACAGGTTAACAAATATTAGAAATGTAAAGGTAATGTTTGTATGAATTAATGGAAACACTGAGGATTATAAGATAATATATATTTTAAGAACAGGAAACGAATAAAGAAAAAAGTAATGTGCGTGATGCATACATATTAATGCGAAACATAATTAAGTTTTATAATTACAGCGAGAGCAACATGTTTGGAAAATGGTCGAGAGTGAAGGCTAATGTCGCCATGTCGGACATGTTCTCTTATAAATTTGTAATATAAAAACTATATCAATAATTCATGGGACATGTCGCTAGACAGGTCAACTTATTAATGACCGTATTATTATTGATAATAATGATGATGAGCGTGTCCATGTAATTACCTCCGGACCTCATCTCGGCAAGAGCGTGGGATTTTTAACACGTTTTTATTCTCAGTTTTCATCGTTAATGATGCATCGCAAATTACGACCCGAGATGGTCTAACACAATGAGTTATTTATAATTAGGAAGATGTTATTTGTGATGCTTTCTCTCTTTCGAGGAAACTGAAAGTTTACGAGTTCTGATGAATAGCATGATGAGTGTGTTCTAAATTTAGCGTTTGTCATTGATGGGACAGTGTTATCGAGGGTTGGGGGGGGGGGATCACACGTTAATAAAAAGCGAATCAACGAGGCCACTGATTAGGGTTGATGACAAGGGAGGGGTCTTCTCTTTTCTCCTTGCCCTTTCACCCCCCCCCCCTTTCCCTCTCTCTCTTGTTCTGTTTTCCTCCACCTTGTTTCGCCAATCTATAATCTATAGGCCTACATGTATATAATATAAGACTGCAAAAAAGGTAGGCGTTTAGATGACACCCCCCCCCCCAAGTTTACTGGAGATATTATCACGAGTTGAGGAAAATTCCTTTCATGTGCTTCTATCGTCGGCGTCTTAGTATAAACGAGATAAGGTTAATCGCATTACGTGCTCTCTATGAGGAATGATGGAAAGACATTAATGTGCTACAATGAAAAATGAGCCTGATAGACCCTCTTTCCTGATGTTGATAACAACGAAAAGTGATCCTCATATAGATGTAATTTCTTTAAAAAGGTAGTCCTTACAGGTGTTTTGTTCATAGGCTTAATACCAGCGTACGTGGGGGGAGGGGGGGGGGGGGGTGGTGGAGTGCGGCGGCTGGTGTATGTATAATAATGATAATAATCGTTGATGAAAAATACACTTTCTCTGTAAGAAAGAGTCAAATCAGCTCGCTCGTTTCGCTTGATCAAAAGACAAACGTTCACTATTCTGGTAAAAGATGTCACCCGCGACCAAAAACTGTGCTAGGACACCCTTGGTCCTTTATGCTCTATATTCTATAACTATAAGTTGTGCCGGAAACATAGAATTTACTTGGCGGGTGTATGGTCGTTCGTGCATAACTGGTAATTTTTTATGGAGATACTGTAGATATAAGCAAAACAAAAGCCCCAAAAGAGGGAAAAGATGATTAATTCTGTGATCACAACAGAGTTTAACAAAGTTAAAGTCGGCGGATCGACCTGAAACACGTAACTACACTATTTTGTATTCGGTGTGTTTAACTTGTAATGTACCAAAGTAGTAAGTACATGTACAAATCATCCATTTCTTACCAAGTCCAGCCGTCGAATGTGATAATCACGATAATGCTAAAGTGATCATGGTGAATTAAATCTGGTTCAGAAAAGCTAGGGTGTGAATTATAAATAGTGACTCCTCTAAGTCTCTAGCCAGTTAACCATATGATTGTAGACACGTTTTGTAGTTCACCGTGAAGGAGACGAACTAATGTTAATGTCCAATAGTATAGAGAATGGTTTTCTACTTTTCTTCCTAGCGGAGCCCTGTGTGTCTGCTGAGAATGGGTTTTTGTCACGATTTACGATTACTAGCTGGATGATTCATACGTGAACAACATCACTCCGCAGTTCAATGTTTCACCTTGGACTACATTAAAACACTCAGAGCTCGATCATCCACCCTCCATGTCGTCTTAGATTAGGGCATCCCTGTGGAGAGGAGAATTCCAGCGCCCCATCCCACCCCCCACCCCCTACCTCTCCTCCCCCCCCCCGCCCTGTCCTCATCTCGTAAAATAGATCAAGGATCTTAGTAATAATTCTTCCTCCTTGGTGAGATACTACGTTCGTGAAAGCACGTCCTCCGCACAGGCATGCTTGCTTAGGCCTACTCCATCGCGTCGATTGATTGGAGATCTCTTGTAAAATTAAAACTGATGTTGAGTTTCGGCAATGGAATTTCACGCTTCCAGATAAACTGTCTTGCATGTACAGAGTAGTCTAATAAGTGCATCAAAATATGAAATGTACGCAAGGAAAACGAAAAAATTATGTATCTTTAGATACGTACAGCATCAGGTTCATTAACAAATTATTCTCGTCGAGTATCAAAGATGCTGAAAACACTGCACAATTGGCAAACATCTACTGTTGGGTGCCCCCTCCAATAAAAGAAGGTTGCTTACCAGGTTGCTCCAAGGGATCGAAGATTAATTTTCCTAATTCATTACTACCTGAAATTTTGAAAGTTGTACGCATTTCATAAAAGGAATCTTTCTCATAATAAAACATAGTGTATGCTGTAGGGTTATCCATGATAAAAATGAAATGGTTCAATCGTTGTTATTACTTAACCTCCACCCCCCCCCCCCCCCCCGTAGGTCAGATCAGGAAGGGGGCAGATCCTGTTTTAAACTAAATGTGGAATTAACTTAAATTGAATTTAATAGACATATGAAACTGTAAAACCATACAACTATGCTTGTATCATTGTAATGGCATGCATGGCCCGCCATATCATGCGTGAATTTATCATGCTTTGATGAAAGTCGGTCTCACCTGTTTAGCAGGAATACAGGTGATAGATGTAGATCATATTGACCTGGATAAACAGAAAAGTTTCCGTTTTTTCCAACTATTCCAATGATTGCACCTGCTCTGATTTATGGGTAATTACCAGAGATTGAGACATGCTACCGTGAATGATGTGGGTAATACCGTCCTGTATCACTCCACAATAATTGACTCGGCCCTACTACATGTAGTTCGTGTGTAGAGGATTCCCATGATGTGACAATGGTTGACCTATAATATACAGTAATGGCCAGGAAAGGGGAATTATGTGCAATGTGTCCTCCGTATAGCGGCCTCTTATCCATTCATTTTCACCCACAAATTAGAATCTCATGAAATTACTAGCGAAAAGTGGTTCTTTGGTATCACAATCAGTAAGAAGAAGCAGGAGAAGAAGACAAGGAACAAGGAGAAGAAGAAGAAGAAGAAGCCGAAAGAGAAGAAGAAGTAATGTGAATCATAATCTATTTTTCTCGTGAAACTAAGTTCAACGAAAGTGAAGTTTCAGACACCGCGCATCAAACCAATAACCTCTTGTTTTCAATTTTAATATTCGGAGAAATATTACTAGCTAGCACTGCCGTCGTTTTCCATCTTCGTAATCTCTGACGACAGCAATTTAGCTTTCCCAATGGGCCTGTACATTTAATATCCTCTGCAAACCTTCTTATTCGTCCGATTGACGTCATTGTCCGAGGAAAACTAATGAGTCACTTGTTACGTAATTGATATGGCAGCCGCTCGTTTGTACTATATAACCCTGACATAAGTCTGCAGTCACTGGAATAATCGGGAAACGATTTGTTTATCCCTTAATATATGATGATCCTCTTATAGCAATTTTTACGAGGAAGAGTAACTTAATTAGAAAATATAAAAGAGCAACGATACGTTTTGTAACTATATTGCTATATTGATGACGACACCAATTGTACTTACATGTATATGAATTATATCAACCATTGAAATCTATTTCGTATAGGCCAATTTCCCCTCTAAATCACAAGAGTTTTCTATTTTTATTTGTAATATTTTATGTATTTGTCTTTTAGGATATGATGTAGTAGCACTCTCAAATATGGTAATAAATGACGTTCTCGTCCATGATTGGTTTAGTTTGTAAGATTTATTGAAAAACACTTCCTTAAAAATAGGCCTCGCTACATCACGTTAAGGGTCTTGCTGGTTTGAAAGAAGGTTCATGGTTCGAATCCCTGACTGATGCTTATCTATCGGATAGAGATATGGAAATTATGACTTACCGCTATGTATCATTGGATGCGGTTATGGTGATAAAAAGAAATACATATCACATTAAATGCGTTGGCCAACAGCAAGAATAACAAGACATAAAACAGCAGCAAAAACAACAACAAAGATCTCACTTTAATCACCGCAAGAGTACGTCAACCATTCTTAATCACGATATATACGGGCACGAGAATACATACATGTATCTACAGCTCTCATTTCCCAATAATAACCAGGCAATTTCCTCCCGCACCTTTCAAGATCATATGATGAAAGTATTGATCTTCAAACCTGCATGTTTTTTTTCCTTGCCGAATGTAATATGACGTCATCAAAGATTGAAAATACGAGAGATACAATGTACTGTACCTTGACCGCTACATTTCGCCAATATGAGCTTATTGAGCTGTAAGTTTTAGCGCCATATGTTGGTGGGTGCATACAAATTTAAGATGACGTTATGGGAACACGAAAATGAAAAAAAAATGCTCATAGATTATTTTCATCTGAACTAAAACTCAACCTCAATGTTATGAACCCATGATGTCATTATACTATCATACAAACCTGAACAGTTTACCTACACAATCATGCTTATTACGCCATCTGAATAGTTTTGTTTTTCATTACATAAATGCAGACGATGAAGTTGTTTTATCAAAACTCAAAACTCAACTGCAGCTTTAGCAGCCCCGCTTAATCCTCACCAGAAAAAAATTATGACTGACCGCAACTACACCTCCAGTGTATTCTTTTGCGGAATATTTCTTTTTAGAATTGACGTTGACGTCACGGGAAAGCAAAAACAAAAAAGCTCACAAAACTAATGTTTGATCTTCAGCAGAACATAATCTTCTCTTTTAATGACAATGTCATTAGACTTTTACAGTTTTGCATAGTTTTTCATGTGAAAGATGAATAGCTTTTCATGCCTCATCTCTCTTTCCGTATATTGCCCTTCCCTCCCTGTCTCTCCCCCTCTTTCCCTCCATCATCCCCCACAGACACGCTATCCCTCTATTAAAAAAAATGGAAACAAATATGATCATTGATTGTTTTCTTCTTGAGTTCATTATTATCTATTCTAATACCTTGTATGGCAAAGTATAAGGCCTCCATGCGGGGGTCATATGATATGCCGAGGTTTCTGTCTGAAAGTACCGATGCTGACATGATGTGCAAGATGTTAATGGATCCCGAGTACATGTTTTTTTAAATTGAACTGAAGGGCCCTTTCATATTAAAGGTTGAACTCACAGTTGTGGTATAAGAAACTAATGTGATTCGAAGGGGCTATCCGTGTCATGTTTATGAAGGCAATGCATATTTCATGAGTCGAAAATTGTGTATTTAGACTTCGCGTTTGAACCCATAATCATGCGTTCTGGTAATGGAATTCCATTTCGATTGGACGGGTCGAAGAAAATCCGAACGAGTGACCGGACTCTTCTTGAGAGAGAGAGAGAGAGAGAGAGAGAGAGAGAGAGAGAGAGAGAGAGAAGAGAGAGATAGAGCGAGAGGGGAGTGGTTCAATCTAATCTCTGCTTATTTTTCTTTACCTGGCCTGTCCAGTGCAAGTATTCAGAATGACTTTTCGACATTTTCACTGATTTCAGGATGTAACGACTGTCTCATTAAAACCTACTAATCATCACGAAGCCCCTTTATCATGATTGCTTTCTACGATTTATTTCTTCTTTTCTGTTGGACTGTAAGGTAGCCGTCAAGAAGCAAATTTCAAAGATAATATAACCAATTTGTTTGTACCACGTATCGAAACTCTGAAGATTAATTTTGATGATATGTTACGTTTTTGTTGTCTCAGAAAGTTTACATATTATATTTTTGAAACTTTCTTTTTCAAAGTAGTCGATTGAAAACCAATTAATTAGTACTTTAATGGATTTATTGATATGATTACGATCATGCAGGGCAATTCCCCAATCTCCATTTCATACAAAAAGTATCAATATTCGAAGAGATCAGAAATGCTATAGACATACAGTATGTCACAATACATGAAAGTAATACATGGGAAATAACATGAGGCAGAGGGGATGTAGGTCTAAACCACCCCCAATTATCTTCTTGTTCTTGTGACGGATGAGTCTTACATTGACCTAGATTACAATATTCATGTTTTGTTATTTTGTTGCTTACAAAGATACAAAAGAAAATTTATTTCTTCAGAAGTTCAGAGCTGTTATTGTCATAACGAAGAAATTTTACAGTCAAATCATACAATGACATCTGGTGTGAAAGCCATACACTTGAGACATTTCGGGAAAAAAAGTAAATCATGGATGATGTGCACGTCTTGTAAACACATTGACATACCAAGAGGGAGTTTCTAACGATTTTCCTTCTACATATTTAGAGATCAACGGCACATTCTGCATAATGATAGTCGTGCAGCAATTCAGATTTCATTTTCTTCTTCTGCCTCATGCAACCTCAAGCTTTTTTTAATTGTGTACTTGTAAATATTTATATTTCTGTTCGTCTTTTCAAAACAACTATCGATGAAGAGAGCATGTTAACAGAAATTAATATTTCTTCTGGGCAATCCCTGTTATGGTGCACCATAGTAACTCCATGGATGCACTTAACCTTATTGTTTGACGGTCTGGTCTTGGACATGTACCCCTTCCATACACCTTCCCATACACCCTCACACACACACCCTCACGCACACATCCTCCCACACACACCCTCACATACACTCTCCTATACACCCTCCCATACAAACACACACACTCACACACATCCTCACACACACCCTTAAATACACCCTCCCAGACACCCTCACACACACACCCTATAACACCCACACCCTCACACCCTCCCACACACCCTCTCACACACACACACATACACCCTCGCACATACCCTCAAATACACCCTCACATACATCCTCACACGCACACCCTCAAAGACACTCACTCACACACCCTCACACGCACACCCTCAAATGCACCCTCACACACACCCTCCCATACCCTTCCATTTACCCATCCATTGGCCTACATGTATACATATGTAAAATACGTACGCGTACATTCCATATAGGCCTGCAAAATTACGAAAATGCGTTAATACATTAATAGATTGATAAATGTAAATTAAAGAATACATGTACGTAAAAGAATAGGCCTTAATAATAATAAAATACCTTTTCTAAATATTTGCTGTAAATCCAGGGCGCTGGTAAATCGGCCGCATGAAAAGCAAAGTAACAGAAGCCTAGCTAGCACCATCGACCAGCTTTTCTCCCAAGAGAGGGAGCGGTAATGAGGGCATCTCGTTCCCGGGGGGGGGGGGGGGGGGTGGAGAGCTGAATCCGTTTACTCTTTGCATCAACCTCGTTTCCCGCTTTCTCCTAAATTCCCTTTAATTCCATTCTCTCCCGATGGGATCAGTTACGTGATTGTCCTCATTCCATCCTTCATTGCTGTCCACCTACGAGATGAAAGGACCGTTGCTATACCAGTGAGGACCGTGTTCATATCGCTTAGGACCGTGCTCTTTCACCAACTACATGTAAGACATAATACATCTAGAGGTTGATTCTTCACGATTAGTCTCATGCGTTTTTTTAATAATCTGTGCTCTGTCCCTCTCTATTTTGGATGCACTTTATTTTTTAATCATTTTCTTGTTGATGCTACGTGATTATATTTATTTACGATCCATCTAGGGTGCTTTTGTGGGCGTGGGGGGGGGGGGAGGGGGGTCAGCACTTTTACTTAATCTTATCCTAATGGATGATTCATTTAATCCAAACATAACTACTTTCCAAAAATCAACCTAGCGTAATTGTAATTACATGTAGGTCACCCTCTGAGCTGTGTGAAAGACTCATATTAAGTAACAATACTGCTCTTTCTGCACACTGGAATTATTATTACCACATTAATTGCCAGGCACCCATTTACACCTGGGTGGAGAGTGGCGCATATAACGTACTACCGAATGACGTTAGTGTCGGGCTCGGACTAGACCCTTTAACCACTTTAACCACTATACTACGACAACACTAGTATTGGTCATACATGTATGTAGGCATAGCGATCGCCCATGGTTATACCAAAGATAATATGGGCCTGTATCATTCCTGTAGATCCAAGCACTGGGGAAAAGAAATATATCAAACTATATATACTTTTTATTTTTGATAAAAATGATGTTGTTGATGTATATTTTGTCACAGGATAATAGGCTCGCCTCTACGCAATGTGTGCATATTCTCCATTCCGTATGGGGTGGAAAAAAGATTATGCTTTGATGAATATAATACTAGTCTCCGATTGATTTTCAGTCGATTTGTGAAGTTGCCATGACACTAAGGTACCGGTTCACAACCTTCCCATAAACAACGCGATTACCAGAAGAGCAGTGTTTTTCAAGATACATAGGGCTACATTATATTCATGCCTGTAGTGATCTGTGCTACTGGAGCGATCTATCCCATGTATCCCTTCCCCTCCTAATCCCCCCTTCACCCCGTCTTCCCCGCCCCTACAGTTTAATAGAGTGTGTTTGGGGGGGGGGGGGAGGTTAAATTAACCCTCGGTTTAGCAAATTAGATATAATGAATACCATCTGTAAACAAAAATTAAATGGGATATTTGGAAAGGTTTCCTTATAATTACCCCATCCGGCGGTATACATTTATGTACATGTATGTTTGAGAACATTTGGAATCGGGCCTATGTAGACTAACATCCATCATTTTTTTTTGTTATTGAGATTACGCGGATAGCCCATTCTAAGTCCTATTCAAAATAGAATCGTTACAAATGCATAATAATGTACTTAGGATGTACAGAAGATATTGCCACAAAAGCAAAACCATCAGCAAAACACATATTTTTAACAAGGAAAATAAACTTTCAATATCTTAAATCGTATGAAACAGAACAAACATTGTATTCATGTCACGAGTTGTAATGTACCAATACCAAAGTCCGCATTCTGTGGCAGATTTATCGGAAATGAACTACTGTTACCGAGGGCATGGTAGCCGGAATACGAGAGGATTGACGTCATCATTTCGTGTCTCCTTTATAACCTTAAGTTAAAGGTCGGGTGAAATCCAAATGTAAGTTGATTCCTGTTGATGTGCAGGGCTGCATACAACTCATATTTTGTTATTCAAACATCTTAATTATATTCCATAGATTTTAAAACATTTTAAATACATTTTCTCAGACCTGCTAAGCTCCACCCCCAAAATGCTCCAGATCTCATTCCCCTTATGACATCATCTGTCAATCAATAGTGAGCTACCAAGAGACAGGGGTATGTAAGTTTCCCCATCTCAGCACATGCTCACAAAAGAATTGCATGCTTTCATACAATACCTCTACATTACCTTTCTTTTCCTGGTGATGCTACAGCACGTCTGACATAGCAACTCCTATATTGGTAGTGTATCAACAGAAATCAACTTATATTTGGATTTCACCCGACCTTCAAGCTACATACAATTCATCTACATCAAATGCTTGTTTTTATAACCGTGTTAGTATCTGCATATGTATACATGGTCTAGTGCAAAACAACCACGTACAATATATAATTATGTGTACTGTAAAATATTATATGACGGAAACACATCTTTAAACATCTTGATATTACGATGGTCTCTTGATTATACATGTACCATGTATTATACAATACAACGTGAACTTAGTATTAATAATCCGTATATTTACACGTGTCTAATCGCTTCCAATGTTTGGCAGTCGCCTTCTGTTCCTCATAGTTTCAGGTATGATATCATCAAAACAGTCCATCGAACTCTCAAATGGTTAAATCTAAAATGTCAAGCTTGTAACCGTTATGTATCCTATATGTTTAATATTTGTTTATGTCTTCTACTGCCAGAGATCAAAATAATAAATGACCGTCACCAAATCCGGCAGGCAAATTTGATGACGATACCAAATCTTCCAATGGGACCGTTACTACCGTCACATGGTATTGGCCAATCAAGATTCAAGTTTTAATAAGTTTCAAGCGATCGCTTATGAGTGATTGGCGATTAGTCGTAAACTTGTGCAAAGCGGTCTCATAGCAGTTAATCTAGAGTTCTCGCAGTAAACCCGCATTTTGAACAAAACTGTCTAAAATGTCATTTTAGTATACGTTACAGTTTTTGATGATACTATAAACACTTCACATACAATATGACGTTGCCATTTTTGTTTTTGTTATTGTTAAATTCTAGTCCAGATGGAGAATGTGTTTGTTATATGAGAGAGGATTCAGATATATGCAGTACTCGGACATGGCAGAAGTAAAACAATGATATGTGGTCACGTTCAATTGACGAGTACGGGCCTTGCATGTCCGTAACACTACCCTGCAGTTTGGAAATTGGTCATTTACCCTTTAAATCCGGAATGTAAAATTTGTCACGTTTTAAACCTGGTCAACCAATCACCATGGTAACTTGATTCGCTGCTCACTCCACAAAACCTTACATAGCTTATGTACCACTCTTTACTACTGCGAGCAAGTAGACGCGAGGGTCGCAGATTCTGTGTCCAATTTTTGATGACCAACTTCATTAGCTTTTTAGGTGTTAGTGTCTTCCCGCCACGCACCAATGGAATATATAATGTGTTTTCTCTTGCGTTCAATGGAATGAAATCCTTGATGTGGTCATAACGTCCGTGACTGGGGAAGATGAAGGAAGATAGAGAGAGAGAGAGAGACAGAGAGAGAGATGGTACACTGCGTGTGTGTGTGCGTAGATTATTGAGAGTGAGGGGGGTGTGGATAAAATAAAACTCTTTCACTTTCATTCAAGAATCAATACATGAAAGAAATCAGATTTGAAACTGTAATTTTGTTTTTGACCCCAATGCATACAGTTATAACGAAATGAATTATAGTATGTGTCGTATACACACACGCACACATATTACACACACGCGCACACACACGGTGTGTGAGTTATTACCTTTTGGTTGGTTTCTTTCTTTCTTTTAGCATAATTTTTACTATTCTTCCATTTTGACAGTGCCAGTAACATGCCAGAACATATTGGTGACGGTCCATCCAGATACAGTGCAGGTTACCGAAGGATTCAGTGCAACTCTCCATTGTAATTACACCGTGCCCATCATTGACTCAATCCTAGACCAATTAGACCAGGACCTAGAACCAGTACAGGTGTCCAATCAAGACCCAATGATCACGTGGTTGAAAGATGGCGCCGTGCTTCGGACGTACAGTGGTGTGGGCCGCAATACCGTTACCCAGAGCGATAGGATAGCCATAGTTGCGCCCGCGTCGTTGCTGATATCGCGGGCTGTCGACGAGGATGCTGGTTCCTACACCTGCCGAATTGAGCAAGGAGCTTTGATAGGGTCAGCATCAGCCACTCTAAACGTTTTAGGTACGTAAATGTGTATCTATATCTATTGGTCATGTTGGGGGGAAATTCGCTATACCACCTCTAGAAAATACCCCTTCCTTACCCCTTCAAAAATTACCCCCAATTGAATACCACCATTAGACTGTTTGTGGATTTTCGCCCCACTCCCTAGAAAAATACCCTCCCCCTGCAACCAGCTATTCTAAGAACAACTGCACCCTTGCATTACCACCCTTGCCCGACATCTAATCCAGCCATAGGGGTAACATGGTAAGGAGGGGGAGGGGGAGGGGGCATACATGTCCAAAAGATAGGAGTAGTTGTCCTAGATGAGTACATGTAGCTATCTTTCACTCATCACATTGGTGCGTTATCATTATGTCTACATTGTGACCGTTACCTAACATTTTCCTGTTTACATAGTGAGCCAAGCTTTGTCATTTATTAAAGTAGCTTTCCATCTCCATTTTACTATTCAGCATTCGAATTGTTTTCCTATATGTACACGCATATATTCTTTCTTTTGATTCATTATCTTACTTTCAAATGAGCTATGGCTATATTTCGTTGGTGATATCATGCTTGTATAGATTTCACAGTCATCATAATATCAGTGTGAATTGAGCAAGAAAGAAGTTAATAACTTTGAGGAAAAAAAATTCATTACTGAAATTAAAGATACCAAGAAATTTGCTTCACATTCCACGAATACATTTGTGCAATTATATCCATAATAGAGGGTTCCCAGCTATCGTGGAAGTAAGGATAAACCTTGATATTAAGTTCTCTTTTCCAGTCAAGGAATTTGAGGAAAGTTACTCAAATAAGGAAATTCCATTGGCAGTGAAGAAAGTTGTTCAATACCTTATATTTTGTCTTGTATCCGACATCGTATGGATTGGATGATTGGGTATGGTAACATTTTAAACTAGAAATAGGTTGAATTCGCGATCCTGGAATTTTGAAACTCCGTCAGGGAAAATCAAAGATTTTGTTTTCCTCATGAAATGCTGGAAACTCTGTAATATGCATGAAGCTCTTTCGCACCAGCTGACAAGAAAAAATATAGAGTCATACAACATTTAGATGATTAAAATGATTCTTGTTCATTCATATCCCGCAAACTTTTTGTTGGAACAGGGGTTAACGAAGGTAAGATCATGTATGCCTGCTTTCATGTTCCTTCCTAGTATTTGCTCATTTTGATTTGCGGGAATAATCTTTACTAGGTATTTACCATGTTAAGATACAGTATAGGGAATATATCTTGACTTGCCACTTTACTTTTAGCATGCATGGGCATATGGATTTGTACTAAATTTGTGTAATTTTATAATTTAATTTTTGTGTAAGATGTCGAATAATAATTATTTGATTCAATGAATGTTCCTTTGAAATGAAAAAGGTCCGTTGCCTGAAACCTACAGTCCTTAAATTTTGTTGTCTTTATCTGAATTGTACGTGTACATGTATGTCGACCAAACTACAAAATTTGAAAACGTTTGAGTGCTTGTCAATTAATATATACGCTGCACAATACTATTTTATCTATGCACTTGCATGTATAAATAACTTCAATGTTTATACACGTACCTTTCTTAATACTGCTCTAATTCTGGAGGTTTATAAATAAAAAATAAATATTCCAGCCATTATGTATTATAATTTGTGCATTTAGTTTGATAACATCCTGTTACACTTCGAAAAATGATGTTGAATTTTCCATGTCGAGACTGAGCTCTAATTATTTGCACATTTTCCAATTCTTGTATACACCTGCGCTTGTATCCACCCCTCTCTCTCTCTGTCTGCCTCCTTTCTCTCGTACTACATGTATATCTATCTTCACCTTATCCCTCTTTCCTACCCACTCTTTGTCTGTCTCTCTTCCCTGCCCCCTTTCTCTCTCTTATATATTTTTCTCCCCCTCACTTATATATATATATATATCTTTTATCCCTCTCACTTCCTCTCTCTCTCTCTCTCTCTCTATTTCTCTCTCTCTACGCCATTTCAATTTCTCTATGTTCCTCTTTCACATTATCAGCCGTGATCACTCTTACAAATTTACCACTGTTTTTGTCTATCTTTATGTATTTCACTGTTGACACATTTCTATCTATTTTTCATTTTTCGCTCATGTTAGTTGATTTTTTTAAATTCCCATTTATTTTCTCTTAATTCCGTTTCTAGTAAAACATTCATGTTTTATTTCACAAATTGGATACATTTTTATTCCATTTTGCAATTATTATGCACTAATTTTTAAAATGTCGTAGTGCATGTCAAATATAGGAGAATGATGATTCATGCATTTTAAATTTCTTTCTCAGACTCAAATTCTTTTATAGAGTCTGATTTTGCAAATTAGATAATTTCAAATTTTACTGCTTTTTGCTTGAAATAGTAATTATAACAAGTAAAAAGAAACATATTATAATTCTCCTCCCACATAGCCATAAATGACTTTTCCTGAAATGTTTTCTTTTTTTTTTTTTCAGAAATTTCAATCATGCCTTTATTTTTGCACGATAATAATATGTCTATTCATATTATGTAAAAAGCTTTGATAATTAACTTTTAAAACAAAGCAAACACGTGTGTTCTGCACATACCACGCGCCTGCACATGCTTCTGCTAATTTAATGTATCAATGGTATTGTGCCTGACATGTGGTGATGTGAAACTCTGAATGTCAAATGGAATTCCGACCCTAGTAGCAAACTATTCTAAACATGAAAGCAGATAAAGCAGAACAATTAAGACTAGTGAAAGTGTGAACGAAATCGTACACAGATGTATAAAGTTGTAATCATTTATACGTGCACTTCAATTTGGCTGAATCGGTAATGTCACTATGACGAATTGCTAGACAACTTTCCCATTTTTTACAACACAAAGTTACTAACATTTGTAATAAGTCTGTGAATCGGGAGCATCTTCTTTTTAAAGTCTTTTAATAATATGCTGTCCATGATATATTTGGAGTATTACCAGAATGGAGAAGGCGCTGGGAAGAAACATTCCCATTTGCTTACTGACAAGTTGTGTCTGCTTTACGCTTACACTGAATAAGCATTGCTAATTTTCCTTACTAACGTTCACAGATGTTTGTTTTTTAAACATTCATACAGCAAAATCAAGAAACACAACATCTACTATCACGACCATGTTAGAATAGATGGTACCATTAACCTTTTGATAATTGGCAGAACAGATTGCCCCCCCCCCTACTACCATCGCAACTGGCGCCCGCAATATAATTATGATGATGCATTGTTATAGGGAATATGTTAACAGTTTCTCATCTGAGTTTAAATGATCATGATGATTAAATACTGCATAAATTCCTTTTTTGAATATTCGAAGAAGAAAAGAAATGATTATTCTTGTATCTTAAGATAGATGTGACTGTTGTTTGGTTCATTTTCTACACCCGCGACCTTAAAAAGGACAAACAAAATATGAGCAATATTGTACACTTTGTTTGTTCTGTTTGTTGTTGTTATCCTGTTCTGTATTTTTGTTTTGTAATGTTTTAGGGGTTTTGGTTTTGTTTTATATGATTTGGTTATCATGTTGTTCGCAACGACAGAAGTCACAATTCTTTTAGTGATAGAACACAATTTATCCATTGAAGAAATAAAAATAGTGAGGTTCGTTAATGACATTTAAAATAAAAAAATAAAAAGATAAAAAATTGCCGATAAAGTTGGAATAAATTATTTATTACCTCTTTCCATGAAGTGATTGTGTCAATACGATGTATTGTCGATAGATAGAGTGGCAGAGCATTATTATTGATCCAACTTCATTGATCAATCTCCATTGAACTATAAAGTTCTGAAAAGCTATGAATTGTATCTATCAAGAATACATTATTATGACATAACCATTTCATGAACAGAAGTGAGAAAAATTGATTCCAAGTTTGAGGGCAACGGTTTCCTTGGCTGTGTATTTCGAGATACCATTATAAAGATTTGATTCTATCATCCACCTCTAGGAAACACCCCTGATCTCTTGGGTCACGAAGGCAGCTATGAGACCAGTATCCTGGAGGGAGAGACACTTCGTTTACAATGTAAAGGATCATATCCTCTGAGCTGGACTTATTATCAAGGCATTGACCACAGAAAGGTCTTCATCAGTTCGACCCTTACTCCGATACCAGGTAACTCACTAGAATTCTTGTCATGAAGCTGGGCCCATTTGAAAGTTTATCTATCTTAATGCTAAATATATTACTCAATGCGGATGTAGATCACGACGCAACGGCGCACGAAACGGCGTGATCTTTTAAGGCCCGGTCACACAGGGAGGACGCATGGGGAACGCACGGCCGGCGCATAGAAAATTTGCTATTTTGGCCAGTGCGTTGTCGTTCGCTAGGCGTGCGTCATCACTCGTTACTCGTTCGTCGAGCGCGCTGGACCAACGCTGGACCAGCGCTATGCATGCGTCGACATTCGCTGTGTGCGTCGGGATTTTTTGAGCATGCTCAAAAACGTGCGCCGAGCTCGACGCATGGATATACACGCCAAAGGCACGCCAGACATGCGCCGGAGCGCGCTAGACCAGCGCCAGACATGCGTGGAGCGCGCTAGACCAGCGCCAGACATGCGCGGAGCACACGCCCTGTATACGCACAGCGCGCTAGCTACACGCTGTGCATTTTGTGTCAGCTCGGTAGCTTTTCCAAAATTATGACAAAAGTTAGGCACACGGCCTTTTCCGATTTCCAATGCGCTGGCCGTGCGTCGTAGAACGCGGTGCATGCGTGGACCATTCGTCCAGCGCGCTAGCAACACGCTGTGCATTCGTGGAAGTTGTTATCATGTGCGCTCTGTGTGCGCCCTGTGTGCGCCCTGTATGCGTCCAGCGCGCTAGCAACACGCTATACATTTGGTGTCAGCTATCTGTATCTTCGACAAAAGTTGGGCGCACGACAACGCACTGGCCAAAATTGCAAATTTTCCATGCGCTGGCCGTGCGTTCCCCATGCGTCCTTCCTGTGTGACCGGGCCTTTAGATCCCTTATTGACCATACATTGCGAGACGAACGCATCACTAGCGATATTGTTTTCGATTAATCTATCTTGTTTCCAAAATTTGGTTGAATTTCTACCCTGTTTAGTGTTAGGTCGTCTTTCAATGAAGAAGTTGACATGAAGACATTCTAAAACTCTTTGGAGATAGGCCCTACTGGAGAATATGAACTTTTCACAGATCGAGGCTTTCGGTAACACCACGTGGTTGCCTTATTGAAAAGGCAGTTGATATATTCTCTGTCAGAAGAACCCGCTTATAGGGAGTTTAGAGGAATTGAGGAAAAAGTATAAGGATTAAGGGAATGAAAGGAAGAGATGATAATGAAATATTTGCTGTAAAACTTTGATACGTACGGAAGCGTTAAAGTGCCATTCTACTTGACGACATGACGAGATATTTCATCTTGTCAAGTCGACTTAATATCCATATCATGTCGACATGTAAAGATATTTAACCTACCATGTCGACTTATCAACTTTTATTAGTCGACATGGCGAAATAAATTATCTTGCCAAGTCGACTTCGCAAAAAGTTCATGTCGTCATGGCGACATAAGTTATCTTACCAAGTCGACTTCAAAAAAAATACATGTCGTCATGGCGACATAAATTATCTAGCCAAGTCGACTTCGCAAAAAGTTCATGTCGTCATGGCGACATAAGTTATCTTACCAAGTCGACTTCGCAAAAAGTTCATGTCGTCATGGCGACATAAGTTATCTTGCCAAGTCGACTTCACAAAAAAGTTCATCTCGTAATAGCGACATAAATTATCTCACCAAGTCGACTTCCCAAAAAGTATATGTCGCCATGGCGAGATATGAAGTGTGACAACTATTTCATGCAGCGCGCGTATATGGCAAGCACTTTGTGTAAAAACCAGATAAACTCTGTTTTTCTCAGATAAACTGAGTTTATCAATAGATAAACACAGTTTATCAGTTGGTAAACTCAGTTTATCTAGAAAAACTCAGTTTATCAACTGATACAGGAGTTGTTCCACGTGAATGGAAAAAGGCTCAGGTAATACCAATATTCAAATCTGGAGATATTTCTTCTTTGAATAATTACCGCCCCATTTCAATATTACCTATCGTGAGTAAAATTATAGAAAGGGCCGTCCACCAACAAAGAAATTTCTGGAGTTGCCTTCATAGATCTTCGTAAGGCTTTTGATACTGTTGACCATGAGCTACTTCTACATAAACTAGCTTTTATAGGTTGTAGTAATAGGACTATTTATTGGTTCAAATCATATTTAGGGGATCGACAACAAGTGACCCAATTCGAAGGAGCCAAGTCGCATCAATCAACCATCAAATTAGGTGTGCCACAAGGTTCAATTCTTGGTCCCCTTTTATTTTCAATATAAGTTAATAGTCTACCTGAATGTACTCCTGAAGGTATCATAGATATGTATGCTGACGATACGACACTTACCGTCATTGCAAATAATGCAACTGTTGTGGTAGACAAATTAACTGTTGCGTTAATCAGAGTCATAGCATGGATTAAGGGAAATCGTCTTGTTCTTAACACTGAAAAAAATTGTGTCATGTTAATAGGCTCTCCTGCTAATCTCAAGAAAATTGAATCTTTCACCATTTCATTAAACGGCAATTTGATCAAAAGAGTGAAATTCACCAAGTGCTTAGGACTTTTGATAGATGAAGAATTAAAATGGTCTAAACAAATCGAAAACGTAAGTAAAGTTACCAAGAAAAACATTAGCATGATAAAGAGAGCAAAGAGTTTTTTGCCTCAAAAATCCTTAAAGTTACTTTATAACAGTCTAGTGTTGCCACGATTAGATTACTGCTCTGTTGTATGGTCGAACCGATTTCATTCTCATACAACTAAGCTGCAACCAATTCAAAAGAGGGCCGCAAGAATAATATTGAACAAGACATATGACACACCGTCGGCTGACTTGTTCACAAGTCTTAAATGGATGACACTAGAC
This sequence comes from Strongylocentrotus droebachiensis, assembly GCA_035222895.1. Classification (NCBI taxonomy): domain Eukaryota; kingdom Metazoa; phylum Echinodermata; class Echinoidea; order Camarodonta; family Strongylocentrotidae; genus Strongylocentrotus; species Strongylocentrotus droebachiensis. Next base: position 24,532 of record JAVYIG010010675.1, on the reverse strand, counting down.
AAGCGGTTTGAGTTAAGTCGCGTTGTGATGATATATAAATGCGTTCATAACTTAGCACCTTCTTACCTTCAGGTAGGCTTAATCAATCCTAATGATGTACATGAGCATCATACAAGGCAAATAGACAGTGGATGTTTACGTGTGCCTAGATTTCACACTGATTGTTATAAGTGTATCCCAGTTCTTTCTTCTATATTTGAATGGAATAAGCTAGATAATTCGTTGAGAACGGCTTCCTTTATCAATTCATTTAAAAGATTATTTAAACAAAGTTGTAATTTGTGAATGGCTCAGCCGTACATACACTACGTACATGTTCTGTAATATTTACAAGACTTTATATTCACATAATTGCGACTTAATTAATATTTTCCTATTGACATTACTGTTTTATACTAGGTTAATGATATATGTTTATTTTGCAAACGAGTATTATTTTTGTAACTGTTCTGTATAAATGTTATAAACGATGCAAATGTGTTCATTAAGGGCCCCATGGAAGACCACTACTTGTTGATGAATGGGCTACCCTGTCAAAAGATTAGAAATAAATAAATAAAATGGGTTTTTCTGATAAACTCTGTGTATCTGTTGATAAACTGAGTTTATCATTGATTAACACAGTTTTTCTGATAAACTGAGTTTATCTGAGAAAAACAGAGTTTATCTGGTTTTTACACAAAGGGCTTGCCATATACGCGCGCTGCATGAAATAGTCGTCACACTACATATCTCGCCATGACGACATATACTTTTTTGGAAGTCGACTTGGTGAGATAATTTATGTCGCTATTACGAGATGAACTTTTTTTGTGAAGTCGACTTGGCAAGATAACTTATGTCGCCATGACGACATGAACTTTTTGTGAAGTCGACTTGGCAAGATAATTTATTTCGCCATGTCGACATTACTTTTTGGGAAGTCGACTTGGTAAGATAATATAAGTCGCCATGACGACATGTATTTTTTTAGAAGTCGACTTGGTAAGATAACTTATGTCGCCATGACGACATGAACTTTTTGTGAAGTCGACTTGGCAAGATAATTTATTTCGCTATGTCGACTAATAAAAGTTGATAAGTCGACATGGTAGGTTAAATATCTTTACATGTCGACATGATATGGATATTAAGTCGACTTGACAAGATGAAATATCTCGTCATGTCGTCAAGTAGAATGGCACTTTAACGCTTCCGTAGATACGGTCACTACACCTGATTTTTAACAAATGGTCTGTTGTGAGCCACAAGGATCTTAGCTATGTGAGCTAACACCCTTCTGTTTTTGAACAGACGAGATCACCGTTGATTGATTGATTGAAGTTTGCAGATCTTTTGTAAATCTTGTATTAACCTGAGGTGAGGAGAGGCGGTCTATCAAAGTTCTAATAGTTCATATCTCTATATTAAACACTTCGGGCTCATGTTGCAGTGTGTAGTTGTTGAATTGATATGACAGCAGAGAAGCGAAAAGAGCAGATAATATTCCAAGCATTTGTGTACTTGTGCGTTCGAAGTCAGCTTTGGGGATTCCTGCTGTGTATTACGTGACTTTGAAAAGCAGGATGTTGGTAGCGTGTATCGTTCTGAAATTGAGTAGCCATAGGAGAATGAGAGTGATTCCCTACAGGCCATAATAATAATAATAAACATTAGGGGGTAGGATTTATAGCTAGTGATATCGACTCGTTTGTCTGTCACCCGATCCTTGAATCTGTATTAAAACTTGACATGGCACGCAACAGCTGATGGTGCTTCACAGCGTGCTGTTAATGAAAGCTATATCTTTGGAGTTATAATGGATGTGACAGCCGTCCCTTCTGTTTAACGTTCCTGATCTCGTGAATGGTCAGTTTAATGGATGACTTTCTGAGAAATATGATTAGTGGGAGAGTATTAGGACGTAGAGCGAGACAACTCAATGATGGAGTTGTGGAAGTAGGCTACACGGATTTTGTGCATTACTGGTTACTTACAGAATTAGGCCTTCGGGATTAGGGGACTCCTCAACCGTGTAGTATTTCAATTTAGTTATTATCATGCATTATAATATAAATCCTTTCCCCTATTACTACTTAGTAAATCAGTTTGCTAGTGGAAGGCCTATAGAAAATGTTTTTCTAAATACAAATCTTGAGATAAAGATAGTACACTACAATATTCATACATTGTTAGAAATGTTTTCTCAAATAAACAGTTTGGGGTTATTATAAAGCATTTACTCTGTTATTACCAAATACAATCGGTAAGGGGATGCTCATGGGCTATGTCAGACATAGGCAAGGAGTTTATAAATTAAAATCGAAAAACTGGATATCACATTGGGTGTAATATGACACTGAAATACTACCTCTAAATGATACCCCCCCCCCCCACCCAATTCCTATCATTCCTATATTTCCTGGTGTTAGGCCTGTAGGAAGATAAACTGGAAGATAATTGCGTTTATTTTATAACCTTACAAATTGCTACAAGCAGACAGTAGCAAAAAGTACAGTGAAAATTATCCCCATTTGGCATTTACACATTTACCACCAATTTTAGGAATTCTATCACATTCAAAACATAATGCTCAAGATTTTCTTAAGGTATCGTAGTAGGCATATACTGCAGATAGTGAAAAATTAAAAACTAAGAAAGTATTCAAAATTCTCTCTGTCTCTCTGTTACCACGCTGTGCATAACCCTTTACCCCACATTTTGTTAAACGTAATACAAAGTTTTGGGAATTTTGAAAATTGGGTGGATAGTGATTCTTTAAAATTTTGGTATATTTGGATGCCCCTGTGGATGTATTATAAGCACTAGAAAATTTAGCCCCTAAAACACTTCCCATATTTGTTAGCCAAACACTGTGTTATATCATAGTAAACATTATGAGAAGGTTCCTAATCCACTTTGTGGTTTCACTTAGAATAACTCTAATTCCACTGCATTCCTCCCCATATTAAAATGCATGCCATGAGAATATATCAGTGTTGGGCTCTCAATCCGATCTCATTTAGGGAGTATATTTCAAGGGTTCAGTGACACAAAGACGTAACCTCCATAGTTTGCCAAAATGAGTATTTCATATAAAAATGTTCAGAAAAATGTGGGCTTTCCAGGAAACACAAAGACTTAACCCCACCCAAAACTCCATTGAAGTCAATGGTTAGTGAAACATAGACTTTACTCCTTAAGGCCCAAGTGCTCAGTGACACGTAAACCACTTTCTCTCAAAATGGTCAAAATGGAGGTCTTTGTGTCACTGACCCCTCGCTTTCTTCTCTCTTTTAATGCAGATTCATCTTCTTGGATTGAGACCAGTGAACTGCTTGTAGTGAATGCAACCACCACAGACACAGGGTATTTTACCTGCACACATACCCATAACAGCGAAGACCTTTCCAGGGATATATATGTCTATGTCAATGCCTCTGGTAAGTTTGAAAAGGGGGTAAGGGTACATGACATTATATTTTTCAAGTTACGTTTAAATCCAAATGTTCAGATAAAAGTGGCCTAAATTAACAATGAATGTGGTGGGGAAGTTACCTTTATATACATGTACATGTAGACCTGCAAAATGAATTAATAATCATGAAAATAAATATGCTTGTCTTTTATCGACTCATGGCTCATAGCTGTTAGAGATATTCTATTGTTTTCATAAGGCAGATATAATTTATTCAAAGTCTGTAACGTAAGGAATTTTGATTCTGTAAAGTATATTTGCATTGGTTTAATACTAGAACTCGATTACTTGGAAGTATACATGCATCAGTGTAGGACTGCTATGCAATTGCTTTGACATAAACGTGCTTTGCTCCTTGTCGATAGATGCCAACAGTCTATTCTTGCCAAGTGATACCACAACTATTTCTGTGTATGCTCTGGACCCTTTTATCCTGCCTTGCCGCGTCACTATACCTTCAACTGAAGTGAATCTGGTCCTGCCGAACGGTGGAGTAGTGTCGCGAGATGAGTTACCAAGTTACGATAACAAGATAGGGTTCAGTGTGAGTGGTGTGGAGGCAGACTTATACCAGGGGGACGTGTCCTGCAGAGCAACATATGAAGGATCCACAGTGGAACAGACATACCTTGTGCAGATCATCAGTAAGTTACAAACTCCATTCGGTTGTTGATCGATCAGGGGAGTGTTTCACAAAGACTAAGATTGACTTTAAAGCTAAAACCAGTTATGGTCATGCGATTGCATTGTGAAAGAAACGTTGTGAAATCGATCAGAAAAGGTTGATCATCTAGCATAGATGTACTGCAAGGTTCTGGAATCATCAAAATGATAAGAAATTTGGCCAAGTCTTCATAAAGTTAGAAGCACTGTACACAGAAAGATGTATATGGGACTACACACACGTGCGTGACACGTGCATTTCATATCTCTCAACAGGCAAGAGATACACTAATTTACCAAATATATCAATTAGTAGGCGGTTTCCCGTCAATTTTGTTATCATCATGTAATATTCAAAACATATTCTTTCACATGATTGGTATAAGAGCTTCCATTTCATTTTTTGAATTTGGGGCGTTTCCAATACTGGTCTTTACCTTTAAGTTGGACTTAACTATGGCAGGGAATTCATGCCACTGTTTGCTCTTACCTTTTACTGGCATTGGTCTCTAAAGGGAAGTATAAATTGTAGTCACAAATCTACATAATTTACCTTATTTGATAGTTTATTATTGAAGGAAAAATTATTATCTGAAGGTCATAATTGAGAGACCAATAGTGGGAGCAACCAGTGGCATGAATGGCCTGCCATAGTTAAGTCCAACTTAAAGTCGATCTTAGTCTTTGTGAAACGCCCCCTGGAGCTAGGTGCCCCCATGATGAAATCAGGATACTATCAGGGGGGCAACTATAGCATTCTCCCTACTAAAAAGAAATCCATAATGTATGCATGAAACATATGTGTATCTTCCCTGGTCGTTTTTCAATTGCAAAATATATACCTGGGTTATTTTCTCTATATTTGTATGGTATATCCTAGAAAACTAGGTTATTTTTCTGCTATTATCATATGGACAAAATTAAGAGAAAAAAAAATTGTGCTATTTTTTCCCATTTGATTTACAACTAGTTTTAGAATTTTCTAATTTGATTAGGGTTATTTGCCATTACCTAGATATTAGATAATGAAGAATCTTATCATGTTACAAGCAACTACCCTTATTGGTAATGGTGTATTTTCTCACCATTTGATAAAATAGATCAAGCCACTTTAGACTGTACTAAATTGAGTGTGTTTTCTGAACACTGGCATGTCACTTTAAAAGGCGTTCACTATGTTTTCCTTTCAACAGGAAAGCCTACTATCTTGAATTCAACGGCTGACATTACGATCAAGGAGTTCACTAAACTCACCCTGGTGTGTGAGGGCGCCCTGCCACTTATTTGGGTCCATGAGCTCCCTGACCTGGAAGTAAATATCATCGTCTCCACGTTACGGCGACCCAATGGGGACGTATATTACAGGAGTATCTTGAATATAGATCCTGCACAGTATAGCAACACAGGGTATTTCTCTTGTCTCTTCTTGCGTTACATCAAGTCTGAGGACCTGTCTCTGAGAACCTCGGTCTATGTCTTTGTCAGCAGTGATGGTTTGTACTATCTCGTTCTCTTTTTTGCTCAAGAAAATTGAGTTTTGAGCCAGAAGGCTGTTAAGTCATATACTTTAACACAGACTGAGTTAACGTCCCCCTGGCTCTGAAGAGATGATGCTCTAGAGTAGAACAGGGGCACCTTAATGAGGAGTGTGGAGGGTATGGCACTCATTCAAACTATTCACACATTGCTGAACAAAGTAAAGTTTGAAATTAGAATTCTAGAACTATCAATAAAGCATATAATTCATTGACTGTTTAATTGTGATAACCTTAAAGGACGAAGTGGCGATAGGCCTGCCAAAGACAAACCATTTTGATTAAAATGTTTAAGGTAAAGATTTTGGATTGAATAAGCCCCCTTTTCATCTGTCCCAAGTGAAAAACTGCAAATAATAGCAAGTGCATCACTGCCTTATATGAATCAAGAATATGCAGACTGTACATGTATACATGTCAACAATGTTTTTCACTATTGGCCTCTTCATGTATTTGTGAGCCCACGACTTGCAAAGTGGGCTAGCCCACAAAATTCCAATTTCAAGAATCTATTTTTAAAGTTTTAAAAGTCTGTGTACTTCCTACATTAAACAGATTGCTTTAGAGTACATTCCTCATGATGTCAACTCTATCGAAAGATGTACCTTGTAAATGGGCATCATTTAAGGCCCAAATTTAGGCGCGGTTTTGTTAGTGTAATAATTCAGTATTAAAAAAATAATAATTTGATAATAAATATTGTAGAATTCAAATACCGTAAATCTCTGTGTATAAGGTGCACTTTTTTGCCGCCGAAAAAAAATGAAAGTCGGGGGTGCGCCTTATACACAGGTACAGTTTCGATTATGGCGCTATGCCTGGCAATGTCTCCCAGCTCAGTAATCAGTGTGTTGACTCCCCACTCGGGAACTACAACAACACTAAAATTTGTCTGTCATCTTGGTTTGAAAGTAATCTTTCTAATAGATCTCAATATGTAGTTTATAATAATAATTCCTCAATTTTTTTTATATAACAAATGGTGTACCACAAGGTTCTATCCTAGGACCTAGGTACTCTATTGTTTTTAATTTACATTAATGATCTTACACATTCTTCTAAAAATGACATTGTTACTATTATTTGTGACAAGTTTACAAGCACAAATCAGTGCCTTTAACTGCACCTCGATGTTAAATAAAGGTCCTTTCCCACGTGGGTTTTCGGCAACAAAACAACAACAACAACAAAACAAAACAAAACAAAAAACGGTGCGCCTTATACACGGAGATTTACGGTAGTGTTATTTCTAAAAGATATATGTTTAATCTGACATTTCACATGTATGTACAATTTTTGATTATTGCATTATTATACTTGTGTTTTCATACTGTTATTGTATTATGCAGGGCTTTCTTTAAAAGCAGGTGCACTGGCTTCCAGTGGAACTGAATGAAACTACCCTGTTAAAAGAAATCGTGAATAAATAAGTAAATAAATAGGGTTACCCACTTTGCTTTTCCGTGACTCGTGTGTATCTGTGTTTATTTCCCAAACAGATGAAACTCGCATATTCCTTCCAAACTACGCGACGGAGCGTATAGAGTACAGCAAGTTAAATCCAGTCACCGTTCCCTGTCGGATATCTGACCCAAGCCGTCTTGTGACCTTCAAAGTGTTCTACAAAGACACTTACAAGGAATACCTGACTTTCTATTGGACATATACATATGACCCAAAGGTTGGCTACTTGCTGGAGCCAGAGCGAATCGATGTTGAGGCGATAAGCCTCATCTTCACGTGCTATGCCAGTACTGCAAATAGGACCAACAACCAAACATTACCAGACAATGACCGAAACTTGGCATCTATGACTATGATCTTGGATGCTGGAGCGAGTAAGTTTTTAATCAAGGATCAAATTTGTTTTGTAGGGGTTCAATTTTAGACTACTGGAGTTACCCTAATATGTGCTAAAACTTTTTAATCAAAGATTAAATCTGTCTTGTGATGTTTGATATTGCTTTTATATTGAGCTAGCACCATGAGCCTCCCTGGACGGTGTGTGCTATCTAAAGTTTACACTATTATTGTTATTATATTATCATTGTTATTATTATTATTATTATTGTTTTTATTATTATTAACAGTAGTATTAATAATGTTATTATTATTATTATTATTGTTATTATTATTACTAATATCCTTATAACAATAACTATTATTAGAAGTATTATTATCATAACATTATTATTTCCACAGCTGAAAAGCCTTTGTTGAAACTGCAAGTTACTCAAGATAAACAAGAGGTTATCGCCTACACGGAGGGCTTTCAACTCAATTGCATAGGAACTGTAGCCGCTTATCTTCTGTCTCTGGAAAACTCAGTAGAATACCAACCCAGTTTTGCATGGGTGAGACCAGGGGGTCAGAGACCTACGGAGGTAAAGTCTAAGTCATATCCTGAAGAATGTCCCTTTTAAAATTTTGGATACTATTTTCAAAGTGGGTAATGCCCAGGTTTAATAACCCCTACCAGGGATTTGCAAGCCCTCAAACTTATCTCAAATTGTATCTCTAGCATCAAGCTGAGTTTATGAATGTTTGTGCAAAAGTTTTGTAGATAACAAATGAGATTTTTTGAATAGAAAAATGACTGAAATTTTGCTAATAATGAGTATAAATAATGAGTAAACATAAATAAATAAATAAAAAAATGTGCACACAGATCTTGCCTGAGACATAGTATAGGAACCTAATCCATTTCCTTTCTTACACAAAAGGACTAGAATTATAATAATATCCAAATTGTTTATCACTAAGCAGATTATTTTATGGGAGAAAAATATGCTACAGGGTATCTATATTACAACCCCAAAGCAAAAGTTAGTTAGGAGAAATCTGAAAATTCATATTATTTCACTGTTAGAATAATGTGGTGATTTCAGCTTCTCATACCATTGGTGATTTCATCTTTGAATTTTGTGCTTTCAGCCAAAGCGAAGGATGAATTGCCCCTCTACTGAATTTGGGGTAAAATTCTTTATGTGTTAGCTGCTAACCAATATTCAATTTATTTGGTTTTGAGATTGAGCCAAAGAGTTTTGATTACTTCCATTTCTCCTTGCAGCTAGAACGTAATTATGATGATATCGGTTTTGATAGAGCCACATATGACACTCAATACATCAAATTTATGATTGTTGAAAATGCTACATTAGAAGAAGATGGCACCTACACATGTTATGCTGAAAATATTGGACTGGCGTTAGAAGAAGAGATCACAGTTCAAGTGCATGGTGAGAAAAGATAGTAATGATAATAACACTATTGAATAATTTTTTTACCCAGGGAATCCTCATCAGTATCATTAATATTCTTCCTGAGGGCCCTGCCCTTATATAACCCCAGCAATTGCCAGGTACCCATTTACACCTGAATGTAAAGAGCATACTACATATATATGAATAGACCTGGGCCCTGTAACATAAAAATATATTTTTATAGTATTTCCTAAGACACCAGACTATATTTCTTCTACTTTCTTGTGAAAAAATTGGAAAATAGACAAAATACATTTTTTTAGGCTAAGGATTTGACACAACAGATAGATTATAAATATATATTCTGATTTTTAAATGGTAAAAAAAAATATTTTCTGTGCTTTTGTTTCCCCCCACTATTTTGTGACTCGTTTGAGACTATTTTATTTTGACTAGGACATGTTTATCTATCTTTCTCTTCGTTGAATAATGTCCACCTCTACATGAATTTTTGAAACATTAACTGTCTTTTCAGCTAGGGGATACGCAGGCATCAGTCATCGTTACAATGCTACGGATCCTTCAACCAACCTGACGGCAATTGTTAATCATCCCAAGTGCATCTCCTTTGACGTCCCCGCGTACCCTCCGCCTCAGGTCAAGCTTTCTCCTCAGAGGAACTGGGTCCTCACGATGGATTCTAGTTCAAAGATTCTTAGCATGTGCAGTCCAAACGTCTCAGAGGCTCACGAAGGAGACTACACTGTGTATGTATGGAACGAGTACGAGAATGCCAGTATTAGCTTCTTCTTCTCAGTACAGGGTAAGACTGATAATAATGGTTAGTGGTTATGATCGATGATAATGATAATAATGATAATGATAATGATAATGATAATAATGATACAAATAATGATAATGATAATAATAATAATAATGATAATGATGATAATGATAATGATATAAATAATATTGTTCAAGATAATAATAATAATGATGATAATAATAACTACAACAACATCAACAATTATAATGTAAGGACCCACACAAGACAAAACTAGTCTTACATGTTTGATGACTTGAGCTGCACTGTTATATTTTAATACAACCACAAAATGGCTGCCAAGATGGCTGGCATGCAGTCCATCGAACAACAATAATAACAATAACAATACTATTACTAATAATGAATGATAATAATGATAATGATAATAATAACATTAATAATATAACAATGATAACAGTAATAATATCTTCAATTACTTAGAAGCTCTTATTTCAGATTTTAAAGGTATAAGCAAACCAGCTTTAGTGAGAATGGCAGTGTTTTATGTTCTTTTTCTCAATGCCAGGCGAGACTAATACCTTTGTAAAGCTATATAGTACCGCAACGTTAACATCGTTTTAGCTTGTCGTCCAGGTTACTAGCTCGAAAAAACAGAGCCTGGGCATGGGGGTTACTGCAAATTCATTAAAGCAATGGGCTGGAGCAAAGCAAATTCAGTGTTTAGCGCTGGTGCGATCAACACACCATTTTAAGCACAAAATTGTTTGGAACCAGCACACTATTATGAGAAACGCGAGTATAAGCTTCTTTTTCACAGTGAGACTATCATCTAGTACTCTTTAACCCTCCTTCCGCTTTGCTCCATCGATGAACAAACAATGAGCCGCTACGTTTGACTTTATGCACACATTCAGTTATAATGATAATATTGAATATTTCTATAGCGCACATATCCACCATGCAAGGTGCTCAAAGCTCTCCAATATTACCCCAGCTCTGTAAGGCTTCTGATTTCGGTGCTCACAGCATTCAAGGAACTCCTGCTTACCGGTACCCATTTCACACCTGTGTATCCATGACAACATTTTTCAAACAATATGGCAGATATGAGTTTCAATCTGAGTGAAAGGTACCCTCGAACCTGCTTTGGCAACCACCTGCATAGGAAGACCACCTATCTATACAGACAATAGACAAGAATCAGGACTTACATTTGCTTACAAGTGCCATAATTATGATTATGTAGAGGATAGTCACCACCTTTGCACGTTAAGAACCCACAGCACTATTCGTATAATAGTAGGGGGAAACCCCGATGTAGTGGTCCACTTGCACACCCCCAATCAGAAATATACATGGAAGAGATCGACACCCGGGGGTTACAGTGATTCAGTTCACTTGTTGCCTCCAAGGCACATGTGACACCAGATACTTCTTGAAATATTAATTTGAATGTTTCTCTTGTTGACTTTTCATTATTATATTTAGTACCCCCACAATCCTTCATCTCAATGGATCCTGCACCGATCAGACTGTTTAATTCAACTATAAATGGCTTCGTCAAGGACGAGATGTATACTTTAGAGTGCAAATCAACAGGCAAACCTAAACCAATGTAAGTTATGAAAACAGCATTATATGTTTTTTAAATTTTCTCTTTGGGAAATCATTGAATAATCACTTATACGTCAACAACGCCTTGCTAATATATTTAAAGAAACAGATTGAATATACATTGGAACATTGATATTTCACAATGATTTTGCTGTCAGTGATATTTATAAATGAATACAGTATTATAAAGAAATCCTTTGCACTTGTATCTTTTTCTAATTCTCTTTTTAAGAGTCTTTTAAGCTAGGCTATGATCCTAGGTACATGTGCATGTACATTACAGTGGCATAGCATGGATCCTATCATCGAGTGACACCTCCTTTGTTTCAAACATATAGTTAAGATTAAGGTTGTATTGGATGTTAAATGAATTTAACAATTAGGCTTAGGGTTTGGTAGAGTGTTAGGTCCAATCTTGACATTAGGGACTTTTAGATTTACACGTCGACATAGTGGACTGCTACGTCCTTTTAAGGCACTATAGCTGTAACGTCCTTTTAAGGCACTGCCAGCGCCTTAAAAGGACGTCACATGTAGCAGTCCACTATGTCGACGTGCAAATCTTAAAGTCCCTAATAGCAATATGTTTAGTGTAGACTGCTTTACTGATGACTGTTGAAATTGACTGCTGATCAATTATTGCCAGACCACATCATAGTACTGGAAACTAACTGATGTTCCTCATCCTTTTCAAAGGGCACGTTGGTTCTACAAGAGGTGCACGGCTAACCCCTTGGTGGAACCAGAGTGTGGATCTAGTGAGAGTTTGGACCTGGTGACTGGTGCGTCTGGTTTTGAGAGTGTGGAGTATTCCCATGACGACAGCATCACTACACTCACAGTTGAGGCTAGTGTGTGGACCATGTATCACTGTAAAGTTTTGTCTACGTCTCCATTTTTCGACGATGTCGAGGAAATCGTTGAATTTAAAGTCCTTGGTAGGTTACATCTTTCTCATATTAGGAATAATATAATCTAAAAGAGAGGATAGATATCGTTATTGATTGTATATGGCTAATTCTCATATGAGGCAGTCAAATATTTCACAAAATGTCCCCAATGGATTTGCACCCCCTCCCCCCCCCCCCCCCCCGCCTATTCTCTTGCCCCTGCATTATTTCCTCCTCATATGTCAAAAGTAAGATTTGTACACATGGCTTCCAAATTCCCCATGTAATTACACTGTGTTGCATACATTAGACACTGTGATTGCTGTGGTCACATACATTTAGAGTCATAAGTTTTGTCACTGTGTACTATCTGCGCATGGGCAGGTAAAGGTCATTTCTGATAAAATTGTAAAACCCACCGAGATTAAAACATGCTCATTTTATGTAATCATTATTCATTTGTGCACCTATGGTACATTCTATGATACAAGAGGGCAAACAAAAGCTATTTATGAAGCACATACATGACTTTGGCATTGATTATTCTAAAATACACAAAGTGGGACTTCTCCATGAGTAAAAGATCTGTGGATATTTGGGGTCATTTGACCCATGTGCTAACTACAAAATGGTCTATTAGGACGACTGCTAAAGCTTGAAGCATGCATACATGTGTGTGCAGTCTTCACAGTGTGAGTATGTCCTGTAGGGATCAGAAGTATCTGTAGTTGACCGCGCAAGTAATCTAAAACTGCACTGGGAATGAATGCTAGAAACTATGGAAATCAAATTTTTGAAATATTTTCAGAAATACTACTCTAGTTGTAAAACCAGAGTGAACATAGTTTGTTCACTCTATCATTTTTTTTTAATACTTAAAACTTCCAAGTCCTCTCTGTGTTCTTTCTGAAAAGAAAAAAAAGTATTATGACATGTAAGTTCATGTCACAGTACATTTGAATCAGCAATTTTCAAGTAAAATTTATTGTCATTTTGTATTTCTCTCTCTTCACATTTCCTCAAAATTTGCGTAGATTCTGCTGCTGGCGTAAGCATATCCACAGGATCTGATATTGCCTACATTAGTGATGATTTCACTCTGGAATGCCATGCAACAGTATTCTTCTTCACCGAGATAAAATGGGTCTTCATCAGCCCCAATGGTACTGATGTCTGGTTGAACAGCTCAGCCCCAAAGTACAGCTCACCCCTCTATTCTCTCGTTTCAACTCTATTGGTAACCAACGTCAGTTTTAGTGATGCTGGATCCTACGTCTGTGTCGCAGCCAACGGCAGCAACCTCATGTGGGAGAAGAACGCATCACAGGTCATCAGTGTCAGAGGTAAATAGTCCTTTGGATTTTTTAGTTCTCAAATACTTGGAAAGTAATTGACATAATTGAAGACATGATTGCCAAGCTCAGCTATCAATTCCTTGATATATATATATTCAATTCAATCAATTCAATTAATAAAAACGTGCTAAATAAAAAGTCTGGAGACCCGTACAATTCAGTTTACAAATTATAAATATATACAAGAATATATTAAGAAATCTATACTTTTAGCAATCTTCATATTAATTATTAATTCTAATAAACTAAACAACTAATATCAAATAATCGTAAAATGATACATGTTGTAATTATTCAGTTATAACGAATATATATATTGAAGTATGAAGTGCTGCTCTGACTTTGAATAAAAATGTGTAAAATACTAAACCAGTATATCAAATATGTAAAGTCTTACAAGCATGCAGTAAACTCAACTATTACAATATATATATATAGTACAGTACAAGATTTGTGATGATGATAACTCTTGTGGCTTACCTTGTAGAAGTGAGTAAGCCAGAGATTCTCCTAGCCTCAGATGAACCCAGAGTCATCAGTCTAGATCGTATGAAGGAGAACCTCCGCATCCAATGCCTTGCTCAAGGATACCCTCGTCCAAGCTTGAGCTTATACCGCCAAGCTGTCAGCATCCCCTTGGACGATGCGGTTGTCGGGGGCAACGCATCAGTGGTGTGGCTGGATTATGAAGTGGCTAACCCGCCAATTGATAGTAGCGGGAGGTATGAATGTGTAGCAGAGAGCAGAGGCGGAGAAGATAGGCAGACTTATGAGGTCTCCATCACAGGTTAGTTTTTCAAGGAATATAGTCAGTGATCCAGAGATTTTGAGAGCCTCAGAAGAGCTTGATGTCATCAGCCTAGATTGCATGAAGCAGAATATCTGCATCCAATGCCTTGCTCAAGAACATCCTCAACCCAGCTTAAGTTTGTACCACATCTCTGATAAAAAAGGGTCCCTCATTGCTTGCATTGTGCATTTATCTACTGTAAAATAATTACTGAGTTTGAACCAAAAACATGGAACAATCTTCAAACTGGCAAGCCTTTTTGCTGTCAAAGGCCTTTTTAGTATTGTTTTGTTAATGTTCATGCTATAATAAAACAGAACGATTGCCATTTTGTAGAGGTATGAATTCTTGTTCAGCTCTCCATGAAACTGTTCTCTATGACGTAACATCTTACGATTTCTTCTTTCAGAGCTCCCCAAATTAAGGATTGAGATTGTTGACAGTGAGGTCAAAGCGGGGGAGAATGTCACCATCAGATGCTTTCTTGTAAGAGGACACCCCATTCCAAAGGTTCAGTTGAGGAAAGAGAATGTTCAAGTTTACCTCTCGCAAGGTGTCGGTAACATCTCTTACACTCTAACAGCGGATATCGACGATGGAGGGAAATACTATTGTGAAGCACTTGATGCCAACTCTACATCTGAATATGCTGAGCTTGTCATTGGTAAGTACAGGATAAGACCAAAGCCCTGTTTCATCAAACTGCTTATCAATAACAAGTTATAATAACTGTTATAAGCTACTGTTCTAAGCTACTTGCAAGGGCTGTAAACTCAAAGAGGATTGCATGCAGAGCTATCGCAAGACTCACACTTCTCTTCAAATTACTCCACCACAAAATTGCCATACAAACTGAACAATAATCATTTAAAAAAAATAAAAAATAGATACAAATACAAATACCAAAAAAACGCTGGGGAAGGAAAGTGGTATCGACGTGGTATCCAAACAGAAGTTGGAAAATCTACAATTGTTGACTCATTCAAACCATGGACCTACTCATTCCAATGACTATATTCCTTTGGGAGGCCTATTATTAACCTATTAACCACAATTGTGGCTGCTACAACTAGGTTTATCAAAATTTTAACTTTATCAAAGTTCATAATAAACTCTTGAGTCTATATTATGCACCTTCACAGTTGTAAATATAACAAACACATTCATGTAATACAGTAATGTTTAGGAACTATCATCTTAATTATAAAATTCACATGTTTCTCATAGACCCTAATATTAATTTATCATGTTTGTTGTTCTTACAGAGCAAGCACCTGCTGGCATTCTGGAGAGGATCCTACCTTATCTTGTCTCAATAATATGTGTCATCTTTCTCATCATCCTCATATACTGCATGTACAAGGTAAGCAGATGTGTCTAGAAAAGGTCTTCCAAGAGAGTAAACACACCTGGGCCAAGAGAGTCAATTTGAAGTAAAATTCTTACATGTGTAGTTCTAAAAGAAAAGTCATGCACAGGACAAGAATACGTTATGTGTAGAGAAATTATGAATATGAGAAGGGGAGGTAATCTTTAAAATATTAGAATGTTTATCTTCAAGAGTTTGTGCTTGTGTGACATTCAGGGCATTGTCATGTTAGGTACTGGGAGCCTAAAATGAGTCTAAGAACCTGCTGCGCTGCACCCTTCCTATCAAGGATCTTTGTCTTTAGGTAATACCAGGGGAGTGTTTCACAAAACTTGTCATCAGTGACAATTGACAGTTTATGTTATAGCTACTGAAATCCTCGCTTTGTCATTTGTCATTGAAAAAATCCTTTGTGAAACGGGTCCCTGGATGCCAGACAGTTGATTCCACGATAATCATGTCATCAGCGTACATGTATTTCCAATACCTAACTCCAGAGGTAGAGAGAGCATCATTGATAAGTATCAAGAACATCACTGGTCCAAACTTTGTACCCTGTGGCACACCTGCTTTCAGTGATGATTTCTCTGACAGACAACCTTGGTGTTTACCAAGTCCACTAGACAATGAGTTGTTGATCTTCCAGCCCAGCTGCCAAATTGTTTAATGGCCGAGAGCAACCATTTGGTAATGAATTGTTCAGCTACCGTATCTTCTTTGGTACCGGAATAACAATGGCTTCCTTCCGTTGTTGTGGTACTATTCCATCCAAAAACAAGGCATTCAGGATGCCACATAGTGGGGTGCTTAGCTCACAAGATCCAAGCCAGAACTCTGTCAGGTCCAGCAGACTTTTCTGATCTCACCTTGGAGAGCTTGTGGAAATTTTTTTATAGTTGGGTCTTTGGAGGCTCTCTCATGGGTAGGAATGCAGGAATGATTTCGAAGTTCATAATTGAACATTCAAATCTGCAAATTGAAATTCATACAATTGCCTTGGTATTCTTCTCATTTTAGTATCGACGGAGACCCAAGGTTCGCCGTGCATCTCGCCTACCCCCCATTGAGATGCCAAGGTTTGGCAGTAACAGAAGGTCTATTTATTCAATTAGCGACGACCCCTATGAGAACGTTGCATACAATCAGAGGTGGGAGTTCCCCAGAGAAAGATTAAAACTGGGTAAGTGCGAGAGGATTTAATTTCTTTCTCTAAATTATTTAGAAAGACTTAAACATCGGAGCTATGTGAGTGCCTTTAGTGAGGAGACTCATACAAACTCTGCATTCAATGTGCTATCACATGACCTGTGTGGATTCAATATTAAAGTGTGTGTGTGTTTGTGGGTTTTTTACAGACGTTTATCAATCAGATATCATTATTTATGTCTGAGGACGGACCTTAAACATCACTATCTGAAAGACGTGACTCAGTTTTGAACCAGGGTCTGTCTGAGCCAGTTGGTAGGTGAAGTAGGTGACGCTCTCTAGAGAGCTGATCAAGTGAAAGTACCTCTAGACCAACTCAAATCTCCCTAAGATGGACATGAGTTAATACTTTTGTAGCTGTCAGCAGACAATTATTGATAAGATTAATATACATGTATCATTTATGTTGCATACTCCGTAGTTCTATATAACCTAATTATTTATGACAAACAGATTTTGTTGTTGTGATGTTGTATGTCATAATTATGACAATACTATAGCGGTGGTGATGATGGTTGTTGTTTTGTTGTTGTTGTTAGTAGTAGAAGTAGCAGTAGCAGTAGCAGTAGCAGTAGTAGTAGTAATAGTATATAGTAGTATTAGTATGAGAAGTAGTGCTGTCATCATTGTTGTTGTTGTTATTAGTATAATTATTTTACAGACAGAGACGGACTGCACCTGTTCTCTGAAACTCACTTCCTTCTTATCTGAGGAAGTTAGATTCTACAAAATAATTCAAGACACAGGTTCAACTGATCTATTTATCTAAAATTTGACTGTCACTACCTGCACATTATCTGTTGAGCTGTTTTTTATGTAACTTGCATATTCATTATTGTCGCGCCTTGATCGAAAGTTTTGGATACATGCGTATTATAAATGAATGAATCATTGTCATTTTTTTCTTTCAACTCTTGTAGGTGGTGTAATAGGTAAAGGAGCCTTTGGAATGGTCATCAAAGCTGTTGCTGTAGGCATTGATGGGACTGAGAATAACATCACAGTGGCAGTCAAGAGACTCAAACGTATGTTTAGTCAATATTTTGTCTGTTTAGAGTCAGAAGGTGTTCACTCTATAATCCCGTCACAAAGCATTAGTGCCTTTCTGGTTCCAAACAGAAAATTTGTTGTGTTGTGTAGTAATTTTATGTCATTTGTTTTCTTGAGTAACATTGACAAAATATGTATTAATGAATCATTAAGGTCAAGCTTGTCATTTCAAAAAGAGTTTCACAAAATGCACGTGGTAGGTAATGTGTCAGTCGTGATTGAATTATCTCGCGGATTGAAACCTTCACAACTCTTGCAAAGTTCATGAACATTTTGTCAATTAGAAATTTAGGGTCAAATTCGCAAAAGGGATTTAAAGTTCACCCATGATTTAAATCTCTAATTAATAAATAATAATAATAATGGATTCTTGTATAGCGCTCATGTCAGTCAGATTTTACCCTCCTGGCGCTCCCGATTGAACTAAAATAAGTGGACACAAACCTTCTGTAGCGTATATATTTAATTGGACATGAGGAGACGTGCATACTACGAACCACAAAATACAGGTTTCAATCCCTGCCACAACAGACGTTAATTTACATTTTCCACACTTCACTCAGGCGAGGTAAATGGGTACCTTGCAGGATTATTCCCTTAAATATACTGTGCCCTGATAACGACTAGCTAGCTGAAGCTAGGGTAATAATTGCAAAAGCTCTTTGGAAGCACATGGGGACGTAACATTAGATTGTTCTACACCAACCATTTAGAGAGTCAGGAGTACTCTGCACCTCACAGGTTGCACCTAACTGTCTTTTATTCCATGATGGTAATGTCATAAACATAAACATAATTCATTATGGGCTATAGAAGAACATTAATTTTAAAGATGAACTACCATTGTGAATTCGACCCTTTGGTTTAAAGTACTTGATTTTTTGGATGTGCAGGTGGAGCAACGTCTCTGGAGAAGAAGGCCTTGTGGGCAGAACTCAAGATGCTTGGTCACATCGGTAAACATCTCAACGTGGTAAACTTTCTTGGTGCTTGCACTCAAAATGGTGAGAAAAGCTAGGGTTCATTCCATTCAGGATAGAAACTTTCAGTTGTTAAATTGTTTAACCTTTTTTATTTAAATTGGGAGCGCTGACATTTTTTCTTTGTTGCTATATTTGTCCTCATATATGAAGTCATGTTTTTAATAAGCATCTCAACATGGTCAACTTTGTCAGTGCTACCATTTGAAATGGTGAGAAAGGCTAGGATTTATTCCATTTAGGATAGGAATTTTCAAGGGCTAAATTGATCAGCTTTCCTTATTCAAATAGGTAGCACTTATATTTTCTATAGCGACAAAAGAATAAATAAAATTGTAAATGACTTCATTAACAAAACTGTGACCTATGTTTATATTTTTCATGGTATTTAATGATGCAGAATTGTGTATATGTCCAATTAAAAGTGTTTTAAACATGATCTTTCGTCTTACAGGTCCTGTCTTGGCCATTGTCGAATTCTGTTGCCATGGGAACCTGCTAGACTTCCTGCGGTCTAAGAGGAAATACTTCTCGATGACCACTGAGGGTACAGGTAGTCAGAGCCACACGGGTCATTCAAGCAGTACTGGAGCTAGTAGTAACTTCCAGACCTCCACAGGCAGTGAAAGACGCATGAAGGCTGTCTATGACCAGGTGAGGAATGCTCACATTTTGAAAGTCTGGATTAAAGCCCCACTGCACTACTTATAATGATAATAATAATAATAGCTAGTTTTTATATAGCGCTTTTCAGGACCGAAGGCCCTCTCAAAGCGCTTTACAGATATATATATTATTACCCCGGTCATAGGATTCAGGCTTACTTATAGCTACTTGCACCCTCTATATAGCAAACAATGCCTTATTGGTGTCTATTGGTCCCCCATGAACCTCTGTTTCTTATGTTAATTGAGAGCTGATTTGATGAGATAACCACCTGTCAGTGATCTTGCAGGGAGGTCTAATCCCCCTGGCCAGACTAGTGCAGACGGGCTTTAAGAAGGAACAATAATCGGAAACTACTTTAGTGACCAATTGTAAAGAAAACCTTTTGGCTTGCACTAAGTAGATAAAGATCTGTGCTTGATCTTTTAATTTGAAAACAATTCCAAAAAAATCTTGGAACCAGCGGGATATGAACCTGCCATTTACTGCTTGCCTGGCAGGGACTCTACCAACAACAGTTGAAACTTTTCCTAGGAAGGCTAACATTAAAAATATTTTAGTGAACACCTGTGTAGGACAACTACCTGTATATAAAGGCTACCTGCCAAATGTTAGGATTACTTTTTCACTGGCCTCCATTAAAGAGCAGAACTTAAGAGATGCTCATGGATTTGAATGACTAGCTTTCATTTACCTTGTTTTCTCTGCATACTACTCGTCTCCTCTCAAAATCATGTGGAAGAAATCAGTTATTAGAACTCTTAAAAATCAGTCTAAGTTTTTGTTTGATCCTTTCAGACATTATTTTCACAATACTATTTTCACAATACTATAACCCACCATCCTCTCTATTGCTAGTATAAAGTGCCCACAGGCCTATTTGTTCCATTGCTCTTGAAGAAACATTAATTCTTTAAAAAACTTTTTTTTTTATTACAGATTATTCCAGAGGAGGTTTTCTCCCCTCTCCAAGATGACCCTATTGATGGTCAAGATCTCCTATGTTACAGCTTCCAAGTGGCAAGGGGCATGGAATTCCTTGCTTCGAAAAATGTAAGACAACGTGTCTATTTGAATATGTTGAAAAATAGGTTGAGATTCCTTACTGAAATGCATCGGCGCATGATATCATGGCTTAAAAAACTAATCTCGAAAGTAATCAAACAGCTTTCATTTATATGGGATCTTGTTAGCCTGGGCATGCAGCTCCAAATATGCACTGGAAGTTGTAATTCAGACTCCAGGGGGGCGTTTCACAAAACTTGTCATCAGTGACAAATTAGAGTTTTTGTTATAAGCTACTGAAATCCTTGGTTATCAACAGATTTGTCACTGATTTTTGTTATTTGTCATTGAAAAAAGGCTTTGTGAAACGGGTCCCAGTACATGCTTGATAGAGGAAAGATGAATGTTGATCAGCAAGATACTCTCTTTAATCCAAAAGGTCTGGGACCCGTTTCACAAAGCCTTTTTTCAATGACAAATGACAAAGATCAGTGACAAATCTGCTGATAACCGATCAGAAGCAAGGATTTAAGTAGCTTATAACAAAGACTGTCATTTGTCCCTGATGACAAGTTTTGTGAAACGGGCCCCAGGTTTTTATGTGCCACACCACTTCACAAAAGAATCTTCCTCACCTTCACATATGATAGATTAATGCATAATTTGTTGTGGATATTTGAAAAACACACTGGAAAGTTAAAAGCAGTATGCTGATTACCTCATGTAGAAATTGTCTTATTTTTATTCATCTTATGAATTTTACACCACGTGTTAGGTGAATGTATTTACATGTACAAAGCCTGTTGCTGCATGTATATTTAATAACAAATAACAAATACAACATTTGTTATGTGCCATCGATCTAGTAAGTTATTCTGAGGTGCAGAGGGATAGAATTAGAATGAGTTACATAGAGAAATGAGAACAAATATGCATCGATATATACTCAACATAATAATCAACTAAAATAACATGCATACATATATGACTTTAGATTCTTTTTAAATGTTTCTATGATTTTATTTGATAAACAACACTCTCGGTTTCTTTTTAATAAACTTCAATTTGATTTTGTATACAAGGTAATTCATCGTGACCTAGCAGCCAGGAACGTACTAGTAACAGAAAACTACACCCTCAAGATATGTGACTTTGGTCTGGCCAAGCATCTATATGATGACCCGGACTATGTTGCAAGTGGCAAGGTACTTCATAATTATTATAGCAATAATATTTGATACCTGTATAACACTCATTTCCACAGGGCAAGGTACTTAACTCTACCTTTGCCACTTGGTATTTATCATTTATCACCATGTACATTTATGTTATCATACTCTACTTTTGTAGCAAGAAAAAATTACCAGTGTTGCCAATTTGGAAAAGGAGTAGTGATCTATGAAGCCCTTAAATACTTCCATTCCTGCAATGGAATATGTATAGTGATAAGAATGAACTATATGTTTGTCATATGTTTTCCACATCCTTCTCTCCATTACAGCAAGGACGTTTACCTATCAAGTGGATGGCACCAGAGTCTATTTTTGACAAAGTATTCACAACATACAGTGATGTGTAAGTTTGCACAGCATGATAATTTACAATAATCATTAAAGCCTGTCTGTACTAGTTTGACCAGGGGGGATTTAGACCTCCCTGCAAGTCCACTGACAGGTGGTTATCTCATCAAATCAGCTCTCAATTAACATAAGAAGAAGCGAATCATGGGGGACCAACGGGCACCGATTAGGCATTGTTTTCTATGTAGAGGGCGCATGTAGCTATAAGTAGTGCAGTGAGGCTTTAATTGTTGCTTGTTTATCATCATATAAATAGTCTACCCTAGAGTAGAGGGTTTTATTTATTAATACCTTAAAGTCCTCAAAGATTTTCTAGATCATTTAACTCTAAATCCTTCATTCATAAAACATCAAACTTATGGGGGATAAGTCATATTTACATTTTGCAATTTACCCAGTCAAATGTTACAAGTTCTTCACAATATTTCTGGTGTTGATTGCTTTGAAAATGCCCTAAGGAACTTATCTGATCACATTAGCTCTGATGTACGTTTTCCTTTATGCTACATGTATTTGTTTCAATGTGATATACTCTGGCTTGTTTTTACTCCTCCTCTCGACTGCACCTTGATCATTTGTACATACCATTCTTGCAATGATTTGTTGGAGATTAATGATGTCATTGCCCTCTACATAAACATAATTCCATCATTTTCAATCGGGCAGTATGATAACAATCTGGAAATATAATCTAATATCCCCCTTAAAAAGTTGATCACTGTTATATAATCATTTATCATTGTTCTTATCAGGTGGGCCTATTCTGTTTTCTTATGGGAAGTATTTTCTCTCGGTGGTTCTCCGTACCCAGGGATTCAGATTGATGAGAAGTTCTACAATAAGATCAAGAATGGATATCGAATGAACGCACCTGACTATGCACCTCCAGGAGTGTGAGTAGCAAGGGGGGTGTTTCACAAAGATCTTAAGTTGAACTTATCTCTAAGTTGGACTTAACAATTATGGAAAGCCGTCAGCATCTATGATAATATTTTGCAAAAGCTATTTCAAAATGCATAAAATGTTGATTAAAATCATTCATATTTTCTATTATCAAGAAGATTTCATGTTCTTGATGTGGAATTTATAAAAAGTCTAAATACTTGAATTTTCGCTTTTGAATATATTTTATTTTAAGGCTACAAATGGCTCTCCATAATTTTCAAGTTCAACTTAGAGTTAAGTTCGACTTAGAATCTTTGTGAAACACCCCCCAGGACTAACTTTTATTAACCTGTTGACTTCTGACTGCATTCCCATAGGCTTTACACAGGGACCAGCCAGTTCACATAGGCAATGGGTTCAAGCATTATTTATCTAATCATGAAATATCCATCATAAACAGGAATCTTGCAAAATAATTGGTCAAACTGAGGTCATATGATAAAAGATAGATTGTTCATGTCATTTGTGCAGAAAACGGATGCTTCTAAATACTTAAGAATTCCAGCTATTTATCATATTATTCTGAGTATGAAAACTTTCAAGATGATAGATTAGTTTATTTCTGAATTCTGAATATGATAAGACCCTTTATCATGTATGTGTATGTAACATATAAGACTATTTTTTTCCATTATCACTGATGTCGCAAACTGAATCTTTGTGTGTGTTTTGTAGTGACACATTGCAAATAACAAGAATATCTTTATTCTTTCAGATATGATACAATGTTGGAATGTTGGACACCGGAGCCAGAGGCGCGGCCATCATTCAGTATCCTAGCAGTCAGATTGGGTGATATGTTAGAAGAGAATGTTGCATCAGTAAGTATCCTCTAATAGATTGTAGGTTTACAGATTTGCTTTTTTAACATTGTCATAATTTAGATTAAATTTTCAGAATTTTCTTGTCTAAATTTAATGGGATTTATCGGATTATGCTTTGTTTTGCATGAATTTGACTCATTTTGGACATTCATTTTGGCGATGAAAAGGGAAGTTAGGTGGAATGGTGCTTGTACACAATGAAGACACACTTTTTCCAACTTCATTCTCTTTTGGGTTAACATTTCAATCTGTCACTGAATTGCTTCGTTCATATGTTATTTAAGTTAATTTTGTCTTGCATATTGTCCGTATTTAAAAAGATTTTTCAATTATTGTCAAACTTGTTCTTTCTCTAGGACTATATAGAGCTGAATATGCCATTTGAACAAGGGAACAACGAGATATCACAAGAGCTTCCTTCTCCGCACGAGGACACGCCCCTTTTGCAGCCCCACCCGCCAACCCATTTCAAACCATCTCCGGCAAACAGCACCCCCAACACGCCCCCTGTCACAACTCACATGGTGCGCAGTGATTCTAGTGAATCTGCACAGGACCGGGACCCTTCACTGCCCAGTAATGGGACCGGTAGTCAGCCTGTTTTATCGAAGGA
>JAVYIG010010674.1:0-67191 GCA_035222895.1 Strongylocentrotus droebachiensis | reverse complement strand
ATCTGAGTTGATGAATGTGGATTTATTCTGGTGGGTTTATTAATAATCGAAAAAAAGCCGTATGAATGCATCAACTGCATACAATTGGTTGAGTTACTGTTATCAGATGAGGGTGAGAAGTTGATGTTAAAGTCACCAAGGATAAAATTGTGTTTATTTTCATCCCCCTATTTTATGAAGATGAAAATCCAGTTCGTCACAGAATAAATCACAATTAGAATCAGGGGGTCTATAAATCAAACCTATGATGACATTTTTGGTGTTTGAATTATTAATTTCGATAAATAAAGATTCTGCTTGTGTTAGTTTAATATCTGTACGGATTTTGAAGTTTATGTTTTGTGTAATATAAAACGCAACACCGCCACCTCTTCTTCCTTTGCGGTCCGCCCTAATCAACTTATAATTAGGCAAATTGAACATATCTGGAGAATTCTGATGTAACCATGTCTCACTTATTCCAATGACGGAAAATGCAAAATTATTTAAAGAGTGTAAAAGGTTTTCAACGTATTCGAAATTTTTGTTCAGACTTCTAGAGTTTATATGTAAAAGTGAAATATTGTCTGGTTTGTAAGAAAATGAATTTTTGAATTCTTGGGGTGTGTAGTATTTGCTCTCGTTTATATCGTCGACAAGAATATCGGGAGTGTGCGCGTGCGAATTCATTTAACGATACGTATTATGTAAAGTACCGAAAATTTGGAGGATGAACAACTGCATGTGTGATGCTGGTGCGTTTGTGTGTGTACGAAATGCAAGTGTGCGGGTAACTTCAAAATATAATACAAATGAAAATACAATAAGACCCATCTTGGTCACAGTTACAATAATTGCTTAGGAGCAACAGAGCGGAGCCCGACCGCCCGAGTAAAGGGTGTATTTTTGACACGCAAAATAGAGGGGCTGGGAAGAAACAAAATGCTTGATAACAATAATGACAATCGGAGTACGATTATTAAATGGCAAAGAGGGATTTGACATTCCCGCTCATCAAAACTAGTTCAGTCTATAACAATGGATTCTGTGATTGACACAGGAGTTTTGCAAAACAAAGAGATTTGTTGTGCGGAGGAGAAAAATGTATGCATGTTAAAGCAGACTCTGAGATGATGCTTAATAGCAATAACGTCATTTCGGAGTACAATTTATTCGAGTAAACTCTACCAAAATATCTAAGTCTGAAACCCGGAAGTGCACGTAGAGTCGGGCCTCTATCCGTGACGTCACGAACGGGAGTCATGGGCTCAGTGAGAGTGAATGACAGTGATATCCCTACGTAAATGCTATCCTGTCAGAGCTTAGATTTGTTGTTGTTAAGGAGTATATTTGATGGATTTTCTGTTTTCATTTGAATGAAGAATAACGAAGCAACATTTTCCAGTCGCTGATTTCTTTTTATATCCTCATATTCACCTATTTGGTAGAGATTTAAGACGAGTTTACTGCTTAGGAATTAAAGTTAAATCGTGCACTTATGAATAGGCGGATGCATTATATTGTCATCAGATGTACATGAGCGGTTTTGTAAAACGAATAGGTCGAGAACTATGATAGTACTTATCATAGATGTGTGTGACTGCCTCAAAAAAGGATACAGTACCAGTTAAACATTTTATGTTGTAAAATATCAAACTTGAACGAGATCATGCAAGCGCGCTTCCTCTATAATATTTTGGCGAGTGATGCGGCTCTTGCATGAACGTTCGTGGAGCGAGCAGAATCGGGAGGTAAGACCAAGCCGCTGCTCTAGGCGCTGCTTGCTTGTGATGGAACGTATATGCGCTATAGTTATATGTTTATCGGCAATTGCAAGAGAATGAAAGCGACGTTGCCAGCTAAGAAAAACAACTAACAAAGACTTGCTCCTGACTACCGGTGTCAGAATTGGTAGATGAAGGATGTTCAGGGCCAAGGAAGGCGAAAGACATGGGAAAAAGGAAGAAGAAACCATCGGGAGATCGCTGTAGTGTATGGTATTGAACTGTGCATGGGTATAGACAGCTACTGTTCACTCCGTGCCTGGGCCGATTTCAACACCAAAACAAAAATGACATGGTGAAAATATCGACTAATAGCACATCGTTGGCATGTATATGTCATAATTTTTAAAAGGGGAATTGATATTAATACTATGAAGTACTAGGGGAAGGTAAAGAATTGTACATAGAATTATGATTTATTAGACTTTTCAGCCTTTGAAACAAAAATATGCAGAAAATCGTATCACTCTGCACATGTTTGCTATGGAACATCCGGGTACGTGAATATACTCTCTCCCGGACGTGAGGTCATAAATAGTAGACCAGCGTCGTGACTGATTTTCTATGCAAAGAGAGGCGGATATTTTAGACATTTCAATTGAGGATTTCGAGTAGACAGAATTTTTTTGTGATATACTAAGTAATTGAAAAACTTAAAAATAACATATACTTGCCGTAGGTAACAAATTAAGGGACATTTATTTGCTTAGAGTATCAACTTTAAAGAGATAGAATACCCAATGCTAACAAATGTACTGTCTATACCATGATAATGATTACAATTTTACAGTTGTACACAAATTGGTGAATATTAATATGATTAGAACAATATATAAGCTATATATCCACATCCATGTGTATATAAGCCTATGTACCTGTATATGCATTCGTTGTTAAGTAGAATAAAATGTTACATGATGATATTTGAACCCCCTAATGTTAGATGAAGTGCCACCAGTCAAGAGGGAGTTTGTCAATATATTTCCTTGTCTGTCTGTCGCTGACTGCCTACCCGGAAGTTTACACACTGTCATGTGTCTCTATAGAAAGCATGATTGGATTGTCTTGATGTGTATTTACTGTAGATCTCCAATGCTCTCCTTTAGGCTGAAATTACACATTTTGATCTCTTAAACATGACTATTTGAAGGCTACATGTATGTGTAGTAATGTTGAGTGTCACAAGAATATGTGCAGGGCTTTGATCAAGGGCACAAAAGTGTTACATATGAGGTGAATTTTAAAAGTCAATTATAGACTGTGGCAACATTATTTTTGTAATCTACAAACATTATGCAACACATAGCTAAAAAATCAGACCTTAACAAATTGCCGTTAAGCGGCAATCAGTAGCCAAATAGCACATCATCAAAAATGTTACGTACATAACTCGGTGTCCACTTCATGCTGATATTTCTCTTATTATTTAAATTTTTCTCAACAAAGTACATGAGATGTTAAAACATACCCTAAACAAAACTTAAAACCATTGCCATATCAACTTTTTTCAATTTAGTTATTATAATTTGGCCAAAACAAATATGGACACCGAGTTATGTACAGTACATCTTATTCTCTAGATGCTTTCTCTTTGCCTTATTGTCAGATATGGTTTTGCATTAGTCTAATATCGACTTCAATTGAAGGAATGATGTGTTTCCTGAATAAAACATAATTTGCAATGTGTAAATAGTTTGTAAACTACTATTTCAGGACTGAAATGTAAGATTTCTGTACTTTATCGTACATAACTGTGGACACCAAAAGTAAGTAGTTTTACATTCAAATTATAACTTCTTGTTCCTTAAATTCAATAGATGTTTGTTTAAATGAAAATGCAGAAGGGTGCAATTCATGCTGACAGAAATAAATTGATTCATTTATGATAATTTATTTCAAATTGTGATTGGTAGTACATGTAACGTACATAACTCGGTGTCTTTTCATAACGGTGTCTTAGTTATGTACATGACATGAAAAAGCTCAAACTGCAATATTTTGTAATATTCTTCTCACCAAATCAGACGTGTGGATGTCTTATACATTGTTTACTACCTTACCATAACAAATAACTAAATATAGGTGGTCTTATTGAAGAAAAAAAAACATGGTGTTCGTACATAACTCGTCACGTACATAACTCGGTGTCCATTCATTGTTGATTAAATCACACATACAAGTTAAAATGGGGAATCCAATGTTATCAGTGCTCTTCATTCACCTATATACACCATTGCATTATCATTTTGAAAGAATACAATAAGTTTTTGTATAGATTCTGTTGCAATGTATGTTCATAACTGCAGGACACCAAACATTTTCCATTTTCAGAAATCTGAATATTTTTAAAACCATGACCCAGAATGAAATGATCTGATTAGAAATCAAAGATAAAGTGAAACTAAACATTATAACATTGCAAGCTTGTAAATAAATCAATTATTTATACACCATTCTTCAGTTAGTAAGATTTGAAATTTGCAGGACACCAAAGTTATGTACATATCACAAAAATTGTATCACGTGTAAATGGAATAAGAAAGTAAAATAATAGGAATTAACTCAACAGAAATGTTAATTATTACATAGATTCTACATCAAGATTTTAAAAAATCACAAGTTTTGCATCCCATTAGTAAAAATATGGTATCCAATTAGTGCATGTTTTGAATGTAACGTTAAAAAGTGCTGAAAATAGGCCTTTTTTCATCATAAAATTGCTCTAAAATCTTTAATTTGAACTTAATGAAGCTGAAAACTTGTTTGGAGCTTCCCCCAATGGTACTTTCTAATATAAAAATGCTAATTTGTGTCTGGGTCTCATGGTTTTGGATAATTGAACAATTTCCCAGTGTTCAATCTACATTTTTGTAAGTGTACCCTTGATCTGAGCCATGCACATATCTAACAGAAACTTAAAGACTTGAAGACAAGTCCATTGAGCAAATATGTCTGCTTACTATAGAATCAATATGAAAACGATGTATAATCCTATTTTGGGGTTATACAATTATTTTGAATGTGGAATAGTATAGTATTAATGACTGCTTTAAAGCGGTCATTAATACTTTTATATGCCAAAAAAAAAAAGAGTAACTTATGACACCACCTTGGCCTTTTTCTAGTTTATCTGCACGGTTGTTTTTTATGAGTGTATCTTTGAGAGTAGACTAACAAAAAAAAAAAAAAAAAACTTTTGTCGAAGATAAGATTCGATCTCTTGCGTACAAATGTTGATGAGACTAAAATCACCGCCTTAAACCGCTCGGCCATCCCGCACTGTTATCATACTCTGCAGTTTTCTCTGACTTATACATTGAAATGGATTGAAAACGGCGACTTCGCGTGCTGGATGCTTCGCGGCAGCTCCGTTAAACCAGGGAGGTGTTTTAAACGGGCCCTTCTTTTACTTTTGCAATGCATTGGCACGAACTTAGATCAAGATCTATCGGCAGATGTTGTTTTTGGAAGTTTATTTTTGTCTTCATGTCAACAATGCAAGATAAAATTGTCGGTAAGATCGATCGAGATTCAATTGTATTGAAATTACCGACCAATTCTTCGCACACGTACGGTATCCTTGATCGCTCAGACCATTTTTTAACATGTGAACCTATGGGTTTTTCACCAAGACTGAACTATTTTCCCGGTAACCATGGTAACTGGGATTTTAGAACTATTTTTTGGATCTATTACATGGGTTTGGAATTTTACCGGGAATTTTACAGGAATAGTTAAAGTTAATGAATGCAATTTCGACCAATCAGATGGCTGGATTTCTTAAGTGAGGTATATAATAAATGTTATTTTGTTTATATGTCATATTTATCACGTAAAATTTGTACAAGGTCTTTAATACATTGGTGGTATTTGAAAGAAGTGATTAACAGGGTACATGTACACCAGCATTACCACGCTAAAAACAAGACAAGTTTGCCATTTATAACATAAACATAATATTAATGATTGAAGTTTCAATGAGAAATTGGAAACTTGACAGTCATGATCTGTGTATCGGTTTCACAAGTGCTTAAAATCTAAATAGTATATAAACAGCATAATTAGTGTAAGTTCTCATTAGCAAGTATACTCTCATTAAGTCTCTATGCTACCACAAAATCAAACATTAAATATGCATGTATGAAATACTCTCTTGGGATTAAGAATTCATTCATTTATATCATTTGAGGGCAATGATTAATTCATCAATGTCCAGTCATATCACTGATAGCAGTCTAGATGATTTTGTAATGTGACTTTATAGGAGCTCACAATCAATGTATTTTAAAATAAAGTTAATATAGTGTAACGCACAGTTGTTGCCTGAAGTCTTGGGGATTGAAATTGTTGTCACCGTAAAGTTGCAACCCCTAAATGTTTGTTCAGGAAGGCGTTGTCATGATCATTTAAGATAAGAAATGTGGATGTCTTAATTTAGAATGTTTCATTTTAAAATGAGATTCTTTATACACAGAACAGTAATGGAGGCCTACTAACTCATTTTTTGATACCATTAACATGTTAACTTGTGGCAAGATTATTTAATGGGTCGGATTTCAATATTGATCTATTCACACTGTTTTCCGACAATACATGGATGCTCTGTGATTCCAGGAAATATATATTTCAGCCAAATCATGTGACCTTACCAAGACTGCTTGAATCTATACATATGTGTACATGTGCATGTCTTTTATTCAATTTACATCACATGCTTCTGTGAAAATTACTCCATGGTAATTCCCTACACTAACCAAATATATAACTTCAACCCTGGACCCAAAACAATACCTAATCCTTACCCTCAACCTAACCTAAAAGTCTAAAGCCCAATTTCAACCCTAAGTCCCTAACCCTAATCATTTACTTTTGACAAAATAAGAACCAGAATAATTGTCGCCAGGGCAAATGTCAAATAACCATTTCATTCACGATGTTTTGAGCTGCATATATCCAGGCCAGCTTTGAAGGATGCTGTATTGAAGGATTAGCCATACACATCTATATCCTGTTCATTACAATGAAATGAATGGTTCTCGTTTGTATCATCTTTTTAGAAAAATTCACTTCCTTGTTAGAGGAGTGAATGCAGTATTTTTAGTAAATGTTCTGATTTTCTTAGAAATAATATCAATCATAGTGTTTTGTTATTGATCTGTTATAACAAAATATTTTTAAGTATTTATTGATTTTATTTCCAAAGACTGAATTTAACCTTGGATCTATTTAAGGTCTTTTCTCATAAGTACGTGAATGAAAATATAATTTCAAATTGATTGATACAAGCTATATTACTTTGTTACTTTATGATTTGAGTCAAATAAAGTGTTTTTGCAATTTTCATGGTTAAACTTAAATACGTGTTGTGTGTATGAACATAACAAATTTCTTTTGAAGATTTGTATTTAGTGAGGCTGTTTTGCAGTCTATAGTGAAAGGCTAGCAAAGCTTTAATTTTATTTGAGAATGTGGACCTAACAGTAATAGGAAAGTTGTATGTATAAAAATTCATGTTTTGGGCTCACATTTCTTCACACATCCAATGAATGATCTGGGACTTCATCCGTTTATGTTTTCTTTGTGGATTTGTCACTTTTGATATGGCATTCATGATTGTTTGATGAAAACAAACCCAACTTGTAAACATGAGGTCCTAACCTTAGGGGCAAGAATGTCATGTCTGGGGTGAAATAAATGTCGCCTTTTGAATTAAACCTTAGTGTTAATTGTAAATTTGAGAAATATGTTTGCAACATTTGGTTGGTAACAGAGGAGCTAAAAGAGAATAATGGACAAATATGTTTGGATATTCTTGTTAGTTGTTACATCATATTTTTGAAGCTAGAAGGGTCTTAACTCTGTTAAGTGATGCCTTAACTCCTTCTGGCTCCAAGCAGGTAGCTTTCTTGTAGAACTGAAGGATGAAGGTGAATTTTGATTGAGTTTCTCAACATAATAAGCTGCGTTTTACTTCTTTACTCATCCTTTGCATACAAATTTTGTAAAATTTATTTTTAGCTAATTATTCTCTCCCTCTCTCTCTCTTTCTCTCTCTCTCTCTCCATCCCTCTGTCAACCAACAGGTTGTCATCAATTCCTCCATTTTAAAAGGTCTCAAGTACAACCAGGCCACTCCCACGTTCCACCAATGGAGGGACAGTCGACACGTCTACGGTCTCAACTTCCAGAGTGCCAGCGATGCCGACGACTTTGCTACCGCTATGATGGGGGCGCTAGACACATTACAACAAGCAGCAGGTACGTACATTCATGCAAGGATTTAAAAAAAATTATCGGAGCTTGTGATATTGTATGAAGATTGCCCCAGAGTTAGGGGGGATGTCTTTGTCTTAACTCCTAACTCTGAGGATGGTGGTTGTACTATGAATGTGAGAAGTAAAATGAAAAATATTGTAGCTATTTCAACCTTCAAAATGGATGATAAGAGACGAGAGAGACTACATTCAAGGAAGAAATTTCCTGTCAGTATTTCCATTTCTTTGCAGTACGTGCGCCCTCCCAACTTAGAACTTGTCAAAAAGAGACTAGGGAATCGGATTTATACAGTTACATAAATCTGTTTGTAGTGGTGTTGAGTGCATGTATATTGTTGCCTATTTCAACTTGGTGTGAGGTAGTTGTCTGTTTTAGAACAAGAGAGGGCAGAAAGGTATATTGCTTTGACAGCATAGGAGAACACTACTTGATGTGGCATTGCAAAGTTGATAGCATACAGTTTTAGATAAAACTGTCTCTACATTGCCCGGCTGTAAAGTACTAACTAATTGACATTTAGCTAGTAATGATGCAGGAATTAAAACATTTAAATCCTTTTGGAGAGCATGAAAATCAGAAGCATCTGGCATCTGATCACATAACCACAATCAATTTTTAATTGTGCAAGGTGATTAAAAGGAAATGGGATTTTCTGTTCATTAGCCAAATAAACATATCATAAATAGTTGAAAAGGCTAAATTTTTGTTCAGCTAACTTTCAAAATTTTGACAGTTTGAGCCTTAAAATCAAAAGTGTGTCTGAAGTAATTTAGTTTCGTTCAGAGGACCAGAATAACTTTTTGAAAGGTTAGGGAAGGCCAAGTCTGTTATTTCAAAGAGGATTCTCGGGTCACATCTCTGCAGGGATCGGAACACGATCATGAAAGACAGGTCAATATCCAGGTTAAAATAGAAAAGTAAGGTTCTATCTGAGCTATTTATACTTGTAGTTGCTCTACTTTGTGAGGAAATACTGGAATAATGTTTATATCGCGATCATGACCTATATTGTTGATTACAAATCTATCCGGTTCTTGTTGAGTAAGAAAAATGGTGGTGCAGTGTATTATCGCATGTGGAATTGATATATTGGGTTTAGAGAGCTGTTGAAGCCTTGACATCATTTTTCCATCTCAATTTACAGGAACATTCTACACATATCTAATGTATGAGTGAGGCATGGGCATAATGATGAACAATTTGAAAGTAATAGAAATATAGGTGAAACTTTGAAGTGTACAAATAAATGACTAGATAGACTTATATGTGCCTTTTTGGATCAAACATATTTTATTAGATTTCACCAAAAAATGAAACCGCACCAAGAAAAAAATCAAGTTCAAAGTTTCAAAATTTGTGAAGCTAAACAAACTTTACATGTTTCAAATTTCTTGTTGGAATAAAGACAACATTGCAAGTCTGTTTTCATGGGGAGCAAGGAGCCTAGTCGGACGTCCCATGTTATACTGTCTGTAAACATAGAGGGCAGCCTTTTGTTCAGACTTTGTAGATGGATTTACAAAGGTCATTGGTTGAGGAAGCAGCCATCGTAATGGAACTGTAAACCTCTAATCGCCCCCGGCTGTTTGCTTCACTGTATGTACATTTAGTTTTGAAGTATTGAAATTATTATTTGTTAGTCTCCCGGTCAAAGAGAAGTTTAAATTGCTTGTGGTTGCAGTAACAAATATGTGATAGCTAATTCTTATCCAAGTTATAGAAGACTCAAGAGTTCAGAGAATGCATTTTGAAAAGAAACAAATTACCATGAGGAAATAGAAAATCCTAAACGTTCCATTTTTGATGATTTAGCATGCCTGCGTCTTCATTCTTTTCAACTTGTTGGTATGCTGTAGGGATCAAATCTCATTATTTTTCTTTCTAAGAAATGTTTTTATTTGACAAACACAACATATCAATAATAATGATAATCTAGTATAAAAGTACATCTTCCTTGTGATCCATTCTCAAGAAGGCTGTTCAATTAAAGATATCTCCTCCCTTCTTAATCAAGTGTAAATCCTGCTTTAGGCCAGGTGATTTGAATATGTTGCATTCGCATGACTTAGGCAGGATGTCAGGATAGGCCACATGGTAGGGCGGTTGCTATCGTTGACTTTTTCTGTGGTTTTCCTGTGGTTTTCCTGTGTTCTCCGTCATCTTGGCGGTTTCTCTCAAAACTACAAGGAGGTTTACAGTAATTCATCCCAGTAGACCCAACCCTTAGCTCACGGGACCAACACGGTCTGTCTCATGAGCCCCCAGAAAAGGCCTGCAAGAGCGACATGTTAGTGTCTTGGACTGTCATGCTCATGGTCTCATTAACTGTCTGATAACTTTTTAGAAGATCTGTGAAGCAGACATTTTGGGGTTTATTGAGCTTTCATCATCATAGGAAGTTGGTTTCTTCAACTTTTGATTTAAAACACATCAGATTAAAAAATGCATGGTTAAAAAGAAATAACACTTCAGACCCTGAAATGTAAAATTTAGACTAATAGGACTTGAGTTATTAGAAGAAATATAATAGGAGCAATAATACATTATTATCAATATCATTTGGTTTCAGTTGCAACCCATCTATCAAAGTGTGTCAAATTCAGATTATTGTTTTCACTTCCCAGCTCTGAATGGAAACCACTATAAACCCATTATATTAATGATAATTGTCAACTTCCTTTTGTTTTAGTGCTTTGTATCAGGTTATTGACTTTACCACTTCAAAGTTTTGATAGATTGTTAGATGGTAATTCAATTTGATCTTTTATTCACTCTAATTATATTAAATCTTATTTCAGGACATAAAATGACTGTATTACTTGCAGCTGTAGATATGAGCTGCTCTATTGTGTTATTTTCTACCAAGTATAGTGAGCCATTGTCAAGAAATGTGTGGTATTTGGTTATGAAGCCAACGGCCATGGCTCACCTACCGCTAGCACTGCATTCTATATCAAGCTTTCAGCGAAAGAATGCCCTCTGTGAAATATTAGACTTTGCTGACATCACTATTTAATAGTCGATACCCATTGTTTGAAACCAAAACAGACACAAATAAAGCTGCATGTAAGAAGTAACTTGCCCTATAGCTGTAGAAAGAAAAAAGAAAAATATTTCCAAACACATATTAATCAATTCTTAGGCACCTTTAGGGGAGGGGCTCAACCAACTTGTGTCCCCTATATCCTGTGCCTCCCCATTATGTAACCAATTGACAAAAATTAAGTATAACAAAACCCCAATATACTACATACTTGTTTTTTGTATTTTTAAAAAAAATTGGTCCCCCCCCCCACCTGCATTACAAAACTCTGGATTATCTCCTTGCAAGAATGGACTATTATGGTCAAGGGTTTTTGTAAGCTTCATATATATCATGAAAGGTTCAATTTATGGTATATCATTATGTCCTACTTAAAATCATAAACTTATATGACATGAAACCTTTGTGAATGGTTAATGAAAACCTCTTTCATGGCAAGAGATTTTGCATAAATTTCCAAATTTGGGTTGCACTGAATGTGATTAAATTATTTCAGGGATTAGGAATCTCGATCACTGGAAAAATTCACAAAAGTTTCACGCACACAAATAGTCATGTTCTACAGTATTTTTAATAAAGCGAACTTTCTCCTGTATCTTATCCTTTGTGATGATTCTCTTTCACTCGTTAACACCCCTCCCCATATATTCATGCAGACGAATCACTCCTGTTTGTTTGGGGAGCCTCCCACCCTCTGAGCAGGTTTAGATGTGAGGGCACGCGCCCAATTACAAACAGAACACAGCTGTGCCGCCCAGAAGATGACGTCAACGTTATAAAAATAACTTTGAGCTCGTCGTCCGAAAATATCCTGTTAGGCTCTCTCTACGAGTGTCGCCCCGAACAGTTTTGATTCCATCATAACGGCTGATTGGAGCCAGAAGGGCATTATATCGTATACTTTGACACATAGTAAACACCCTTCTGGCCCTGAACAGAAAATATGATCATTGGAACTGCTCCCTCGTTTAGCGCTGATGTTGTTTTGATCTGTTATGATGAATGATGTAATATATTGAGTTTGGCCAGTTAGATTATTTGTTGTTGATAGGTAGGATAAGGTTGGATAATAGCTATTAATGGGGTAGTCTAGAGTAAAGGATATCAGGGTAAACAAATTTGTGAGAGTTATCATGTATGATGGAAGCTTTCCATTACTCTAATCCTCGGATGTCAAATGGGAAATGGTCATATGCATTAAGGTTAATCAGCTTTCGAGAAGATAGGTACCAATTGATGTATTTGTAGATAAAACAAAATGCTCCTTAATTATTCAAGGGTCCTCTCTTTCTCCCTCCTCTTTGCTTTACTCCCTTATTTTACTTCTTTCCCTCATTTTGCCAAAGAAAAACAGATGGCAGCCAAGCATAATGTGCACCCTAAACTTTCAAGAGTCTTAAAGGTAATACAAAGTTTTGGTATGGGTTCATGAATTTGGTTCAAAATTCAAATGAACATATTGGTAGCATATACGATCCTACAATACTCAGTGATCGTTGTCGCGGTCGAAATCGGATTTAAAGTTATGAAATTGTAAATAATAAACACCTTATGTTGAATAGCTCCCTCTCAAAGTCAAGATATTAATCAAGCTATAAAACAATGTTTATTGACTAAAATCGACCGATTACCTATTCTCGTTCGAAAATTATATACCACAACTACATACTCTGAAATTTCCATGGTCGCAGCTACCGTTGTACGGCCGTAGGAGCTATTTGAAATTTATCAGAATTTACCGGGAGCACCGGTAAATCTTTATATTTAATCTTTCTCGAAAGCAGAAGTGTTTTAGGGTCTAAATTTTCTGGTGTGTTTAATACATCCACAGGGGCATTCAAATATGTCACAATTGTAAAGAATCACTATTAGCCCATTTTTCGAAATTTCCGAAAAAACTTTGTAATACCTTTAATGAAAGTTTCTGTCAATGGATTGTAATGGATAGAAAACACTGTGTATGACATTCAGGTCAAGTGAAACTGGAGTACAGCTCCAGTGACAAAATCATGCCTCCTTACTTCTTTTACTTTTCCTCTTCCATCTCCTTAATTTTATTTTCTTGTCTCTTTCTCCCAGCCTTACTTTGATTTCCTCCACATTTCCTCCACATTTCCAAGTATTTACTGTCTTCCAAAACCTCACTCCTCCATCCAAGTGACACACACACACACTCACACACACACACCCACGCATGCTCACACACTCCTATAAAATACCTCTAAAATACAATGGAATGTTATAGGCCCAAGGGGAGATGGATGGAGCTACTTCTGATGGAGCAAGCCTAGCTATTTTGAGGTTTCCTATTATTATCATCCTCCTCCATCCCAGTGAACCAACCAACCAACCAAACCCATGCACAGCCAGCCTACAGCATCCAAGCGACTGGCCCCTGCATTGCCTTCCTGCAATCTCCGACCAGCTGTCATAGCAACAACATTCCATTTCAGTGTGTGTGTCTGTAATCTCCATCCTCATTACCTGGACCAAATTAGGCTTGATAATTTGATACTTTCCATTGATGTCCATCATCACCATTCCATCAATGTCCATTTAGGGAACAAAACTTGACCAACTGATGCGAGTTTGACAGCCATTTTTCCGTTTCGATATTTGGACGATTTGCCCCATTGGCATTCTTCTGTTTCTGTCATTTTGATCTCGAGTATTATAACACATCTGTTTGGCCATGATGAGAAGATCAGCTGTTTCGATTTCCTTAGGTGAGTCTTCAAATTTCAATTGGTGTTAATGTACTACCCATCTCCATGTGTCACTTTTTATTGGTGCAGATGCTGTTTGATCGGTCTGCAAACGGCGTGAAAGTCATTTTCTGTCTATTCAATTTGACAATGAAGTTTTCTTCATCACATTCTCAAGTTTCATCACTCATGGAGGATTACATAAAGTCCTGAAGATGAAAGTTGTTTGTGTTTCTTGACAAATGAATAATGGACACCAATGACCTATTGTGCTGTTTTCATGTACATACACATTCTAGCACTCATGGGACTGATGAGATCAGAAGGGCATTGAGCATGTTAAAATATATTATGGGGTTTTGCCCCTCTTGATCTGAACAAATGCTATGGTCTCCTAAATGCAACAAAACAAAATTTGTAGTTGTTTCTCCTATACATAGAGGTTACTGCTTTCAAAGTCATGATTCTTTTAAGAAATGCAGATGATAGTGATTTATTTTTGTTTTTAACATTAGTTGACTGCTTTTTATTTGATATTTGGGTATAGACTTCATTGAGTTTGTTTTTTAGGGATGTGGTGTAACTTGTTTCAATGCAATCCTTCTTACATCAAGAGACTAGTTCCATATCTTATGTAGACAGCTGATGGTTAGAAACAGAAGGGTACAAGTGCATGTGTTTTACAGAGATATACAATGTTGAGATTCTTAGCTCCCTCATCACCATTATTATTTGCCTTTCATTTGATTTTAGGACCCTGTTTCGTATTTTAAGAATTTGTCTGTTCAACTAATATTAAACATAGTTAAACAAATATGAAAGAAAAAAGAAAAGGAAAATGCCAGGCCATCAAATCATCTGGGAACTTCAGGAATATTTTATTTAATGAACACCCATCTAATTTATTTTTTTCATAAATTCTCTAAAAGAACTAAAACCAACTGCAACAATAAAGACAATAGGCCATATGGAGTGTTCTAGATGTATACACACTTTGGAGCAAGAAGGGCATGAACTCATATGCTCCAAACAACTCATATGAACATATGATGCTTATTCTCCCCTCTGTAAAAGAAATCCTTCAGTAAAATGAATCATTAGAATATCAGCTTTAGATGTCCTTAATTAGGCTCAGAACTCATCAGTTTAATGAAGTTAGCCATTTTTGTGCTAGACTGTAAGGATGCTGGCATACCAGTACCATATGGTATATATACCAGTCTAGATGCTTTAGTTTTAAATTGCCCCCATTCCCTTTAATTGTCTTCAATTGTCGCCCTCTAATAACGTCTGTGACAGTCGTTTACACCAAGAAATGATCATTCCAAGTGCGGTCACATTATATGATAGCGTAGATTCCTGTTATTAGATACGTCTGCCAAGCCCAAGGCCCCCTACGTCATTAGAAGAGACATGATATGATATTCTAATTCTCATTCTATCATGTAATATCAAATAGCAGAATACCAATAAGCCACTTTATATTTTTGTAGGAATATCGTATGTTGTTTCAATTGATGACTCACAACAGGCGCGGATCTACGGGGGGGGTTTAGGGGGTTTAAACCCCCCCCCTTGGGCGGCCCAAAAAAAAAAAAGAAAAAAAAAAAGGAAAAAAAAAGAAAAAAAGAAAGAAAAAAGAACGCACGCTGGAGAGAAACCCTTTCAAGTGCAAATATTGTGAGAAGATATTCAACTCATCTGGTAACTTAACCAAACACATGATAACTTTGGATATAACTGTGTATTAAACTGTTACTTGATTTAAAAAGACGTTATCATGCACTGCTTTTTATGGTCTCCATTGTGTTAATAGATGCCAGGAAAACATCACTTACGGGGTTCAAATAAACACCCCAAAAAAAAATCGGCTCGCCGCTTCGCGGCTCGTGGACGATGCTCCGCATCGTCATTATTTTGGTCAAACCCCCCCCTTAGCAAAAAGCTAGATCCGCCCCTGCACAAACTGGTTGTCAAAAATTAAGCTGATGGAAATAGGTATATATATTTCATTTTAAAAATAGTATAATTTTGACTACAAAATGGATTTAAATAACTTGGCTCCATACCTCTCACATTTTTGTGCTATACTTTTTTTAAAATATTAATTTTATTTTAGTGTTTATTTGTAACTTTTCTTTCAAAAATCTCTCTCTCTCTTAAATCATCTCTTACTTAATTTCAACTTCCATTTCCATCTTCCATTGTTTTTATCCCCGCCTGTCCCGTGATTGCGTCATATTCCATCTTTAAAATTTATCATAGGGTATTGGATGTTACTGTAATGCTTCCTTCATGAATCTCCTCCTATATCAAACTTTGAAATGTTACTCATGAATGTTTTTGAGTGTCTTAATCTGAAATCCACCAGGCATGTAAACCATGTGCACTGGTATGTACGCAGCTGTTTTTCTCATCATGGACTGTAATCTTTCTAGGAAGGTGAATTTAAAACCTGAGATCACTGGAAGGGGTAACCAAGAATGTGACTGTGCATGGTAGAAAAAGATGAGACAAAGAACGATATCAATCCATTATTATACCATATAGGTTTGAAATGTCCATGTAGCATTTAACCACTGATGCAATGAAAAGCAATTTTCACCTGTTTAACTTTAATCTCTGCTTGCCTTATTCTCACTTGAAACCTAATAGTATTCTTTATTTTTCTGTATTTGCAAAAACATCCATTGATTGGAAAAACTTACCTTTAATTTAATATGTTTATGTAATTGTGGCAGATTTGTTTTTCTTATTGGGTTTATAAACTATATGAAATGCCAAACAAAAACAAAAGTTTGTTGTGCCCTGAAAACACCAAACATGTCTTTTTATTTCATACTTGTTAATATAATTTCTTTTCAATATTATAGATTTGTGCACAAGTCATGAAACCCCAAAATATCAAAAATATGTTATGTAGGTTTCAAAATAAGTTTGGTCCATAAATTAACTGTTTTGGTTGTTGTTGTTGACAATTCATTTGCCTGTATATTGCCAACTAAATTTCAGATTGTATTTAGCATGATTCAAAGTGCCTGTCCAGCTGATAACATTCCTAGACCCTAGGCTGTACTTGTGGCACGTCATCTTACCGCAATGTGAGAGACATATACAAGGTGATAGACCCATACATCTGTGACTTTATATCACAATGAAATTGGTACCATGTGTTCCCAATTTAAAAATAGTGATGTTTGACAGAGGACCTTAATTATTTCATTAAAGTCATTACCGAAAAATTATGTAGGGCGAGTAGAATCTGTGTTGGAGCAAGTGCTGTAAATGACCTAGTTTCAAAGCTGGGTACATTGTGTAATGTTTTGTAGTTGTGTGTCTTAGATATGAATATGCAGGCTGCATGTCTTTGGTAGACTGAGAGCGGGAGTAAGTCACGTACAGTCACCGGAGATGCATTTCAAAGCTATGTCACATGGTCAGACTTGATTCCATCTCACCTCCTTCATCGCTATGGATCTCAGAGAGATTCTTAGAAACCCAAAGGTTGTCATCGGTGTCGGTTGATGCCAACATTCTGTACCGGTGCCCGTTTAACCTTTGTAGCAGGATTTCTCTTTATTTCTTGTCCTGTAACATACTGTATTGAGAGATTCACAGGTGATTCTTGTCTATTTATTCATCTTTCACCAAAGGTGTTGTGTCAGTGCAGTACTGCAGTCACCTATGCTATTTTGCCTACCAGTATTCTATTTAAATGCATGTTCCAATTTAGAAACCAATCTAAGGATTTCAATGAAATGTTTCCAGCTTAAAACTAAGAATCTTTCGAAAGTATATAAAGACAACTCTATAGAGAGTTTTTGTTTAAAAACTATGCAGATCCTAGAAGAAGGTTATAATAAATTATCATAACCCAGATTCACATTAAAAATTGAACCGATGGAGACAACTACTACAAATGATTTAATTGCAAGAAAATTGAATGAGGTTAAGGCAAGAATGAACTTTATACTTTTGCACTCATCACACAAACTAATGAATAGGGGCTGTAAATGAAATATATATATGAAAATGATAGGAGGTCGAAAGGATCATATGTTGGATAGGTTTGTGAGTTTACATGTCCAGATGTCCACATCTGATTGTGAGCTCCATATCTCGATACCCCATGTCTGCAAAGGATTGAAAAATCATTTCCATAATCTAGATTGTTATCATGCATGTATGTACATGTATGTGAACCACCCCCCCCCCCCTTTGCCTCTCTCTATCTCTCTCTCTCTCTCTCTCTCTCTCTCTCTCTCTCTCTCTTCTCCTTCTCTGACTCCTCTATCTTTCTAACTCCCTCCCTCTCACTTTCTTTTAATCTCTTACTCTTTCTATCTCTCTTTCCCTCCTTTTCCTCTTTCCCTCCTTTCACATTTTACCCCTCCTTTCACATTTTACCCCTCCTTCTCTTTCTCTTTCTATTTTTTTCTTTTCTCTTTCTTTCCTACTTCCAATTCAGTCTTCCACTTCATTATTTTGTTATTTATGATTTTCTATCTTAATTTCTTTCAGATTAAGCATTCCTAAAGATTATGTCACTTTCATACAAAACAAATTTGTCCTCCCTGTTGAACCAGAATACATTTTATTAATTCCATGATTGAACTTGATACTTTAGATGACTTGACTTTCTAAACAAATCAGAAAACTTAGGATTCCCATTTAAAATTCTCATATTTCTCTTTGTGAAAAAAACGTTTTATAGAGGGGAATTATGGACTTAAATTCTGTGGCGCTAGATCTAAATCTCTGCTTTCCCCTCATGCACATATCTTTTACAGCATGCTCAGATGTGACTCGTTTTGTGAAAGTTATATATGTAGATACACATCAGGGCTTGTAACAATGTCTAGACAATGTTACAGCATGAGGAAGGAAATTCTAAATCAATACATTTGCTGTCATGTATAGGGTTTTCTGATTTTTTATCTTTAATGTTTAAGGAGCTTATTGAGGAAATGAGCAAGTTGTGCAATGCTTTCCCCTACTTCCGATGGGAAATTCGTAATGTGAATGATTAACTATTGATAGATTATTTTAACTAGTA
Organism: Strongylocentrotus droebachiensis; assembly: GCA_035222895.1. NCBI lineage: Eukaryota > Metazoa > Echinodermata > Echinoidea > Camarodonta > Strongylocentrotidae > Strongylocentrotus > Strongylocentrotus droebachiensis. The sequence continues at coordinate 48,348 of JAVYIG010010674.1, read as the reverse complement.
TAATAGCTTTGTCTCCCCAAATAATCATTGTGCATTAAAGTATCTTGTTACATATCTAAAAATATGTCATGTTCATGGATAAAACTTGAGTAGAGTGCTCTGTTTACATGGCAAACTTTTCTATGACAGGAAAGGTGTTTAAGTTTCATATCTGGATTGTCCATTGAGTAAACTAAAGTGACCATGACAATCTTATTGGAATGAAGGTATTTATGGGTCACTCATGTGGACATGAGATCATCTGTGGTCCGGAGAAGTATCCCTTTCCACAGGGCGCATGATATGGGTAAGCAAAGGTGAAGGAGGGATGTGCCAAGTATGAATTCTGTCACCATACCCATTGAGATGGGGCTTATCAGAAGACAGTGAGTGCTAGATTATATGAAGATGATGATGACAGTGATGTTTGCAGTGCTGCTGCTGTGACATTCCAAAAAGCAAGGGGTCTTCGTGACCCATCAGGAATGGGGAGCATGCGTGCCTTTCTTTTCTAAATGCTTGATTTAATGGGGTAGATAACCCATGCGCATGGATGCAACTCTGTCTTTGCATGCTCAGTCTACGCTCAGTCTACGCTGACATCGCTCCGGCTTGACGAAGAAGCGAACCTCGTTACAGAGTTTGTTACTTCTGTCTTGTGATCTGACTTCTGAGGTATTCATAGAGCAGAGGAGTGATGTTATCATGAACTCTTACTCATCATAGCTGATGGCTTATTAATGACTCGCGTTTGTGTTTAGAGGCAAAGTGCCATCCATAGAGTGGGGGTTGAGAAAGCATTCTCTAAGAGGTGAAGGTTGGGAACTTTTCATCACCTTTTTAACACCTCTTCTCTTGACTGCTGATTTAGTTTACTTGAAGTAACACAACATGGCGTACCGAGGAAAGGAATGCCTCAAACCTTTTAACGGAAGCAGAGCTGGCGCGGGCAAGACTGTTTCAAAGCTTACTGTTCAACTGGGCAGAAGCAACGGGAACGTAGCAACAAGTGGACCTCAGGAAACAAGACCAATAAATCAGAGAAAGCAAGTAGGGTTTGGCATGAATCAAAGCAGCGGACTGGGAGGTGACATCAACGTCACAGGCAGCAGCAACTTCCAACCAGTAGCTCCCAAGTTGGGCAATAATTATCCAGCAGACAGGGGCTGTTTATGGGGCGGAGCTGAGGGTGGAAGTGGTAGTCAGAGTCAGGAAGGGGGATTAATCACGCCACTCGGGGATCACGAGAGATGCGTTAATGAGCAGGGATCCTGTCAGACTGTCGGTATATCAACAGACGACATGAATGCCATGTCAGTTAATAATCTTTTGCCAGCATTAGACCAAGGTCCCGCTGCCCCTTTTCCAGAATCGTCTGTTATGTATCCTGACATTGAAGCCGATGGGCTCCACCCTCTCGTCTTAAATGGTAATTCTGTCCATGAAGGGGATTCAGGTTCCATTAACTGCTCAAATGTGAGCAAGGTACAGTTTGAGGAACCTACTATTATGAACATTGATCCCAGCCCTTTGAGTGCCGAAGAGAAAGCTAGAGCTCTAGCGGTTGGAGCCATTGAGCAAGCTCTTGCTTCACAGCTTGTATTGTCTGTGACCAAGGCAGCAGCCAAGATTGTGAGTGACGAAGACTCAGAATCAATCGATGATAACAAGATGGACACTTCTGAACAAATGATGGATGCCAACCAGTGCCAGGAAAATGGACGATTAACAACAAACCAGTTCATAAATAATCCTTCTGACGTTGAATTCATATCCGACATGAAGAATTCTGAGGGGATCACAGCTCTTCAAGGAAAGTCAACCAACTGGCAAGACACAAATGCAAATGAGGTATCAGCCAAAGATAAGTCAGTTCTTATTGATAATGATTCTGTATCCAATAATGTGAATGCCAACAATAACACACAGTTGCCACCAGTGCCTCCAAAACCAGCCAAATCTGCACCTAAACAACTTGATGATGCACCAGGACCACAACCTGAGAATAATCTGCCACCACCTCCATTGCCTGAAGGACATGGTGAGATGCAAGAGTTTTTTAACTCTCCCCAAATTCTTTTTCCCGATGACATCATTGACTGCCTACCTGAAGTAGAAGAAATGAGCAACGGAATGCACCCATCGCCTCCTGCTCTGATGGCAATTCCTGAACAGCCAGCACCTGCGAGTCAAGAGCAAGTTGAAAGTGACACACCAATGTCTGCACCAATAGCCACAGCAGATGAACAAGAAATCAAACTTGATGAAGACACCAGCAATAAAGAAGACAACGCAGAAGGTGAGATGATAGACACAAAGGAAAATAAAAATGACACGACAGAAGTTACTGAAGAAGTCGTCAATGATATTCTCGTGCCTGCACCACCTGCAGCTCCTGTTGAAGATGCTGACGAAAAAGAAGACAATGCGGATGGTGAACTTATTGAGAAAAGTGAAGATGGAAGCATTGCTACAGATGTTATGAGTAGTGAACATAACGCTTTTCATGACTCTCAAGTAGAAAGCGATGTTAAAGAAGAATTGCTGAATACTTCTGTTAATGTTCCTATAAATGAGGATGCAGAATCCACCAAAGTTACAGAAAAGCCAGTAGTAGAAATCACTGACAGTACAGAAACAAAAGACAAAGAAAAGGAAGGAAGTGAGAGTGTACAAGTTCATGATGATGTAAAACGAGAACAGCAGAATGATTGCCAAGATAACAACATGTGGGATATGAGCCTACCAATACCATGTCTAACAACAACAGCGTCATCATCATCATCATCGGCAGAGATAGGGATGACGCAGATTCCATTATCGCCTATCTTTGAGGAACCAAGGTCACCGGCTGAGACAGATGATGGTCTTGATCTGTCAAACACAACTTTGTCATCATCCTCCCATCAAATGCCCATAGCTGCATCCCCATCATCGCCAGAAACGATGGAGGTACCTGAAGTAGCCGGCAGTGCGAGCGATGAGATTACAGCAGTCGCTACAGCGAGTATTGTGTTGGGAGCGGGTTCTACTGAAATTACTGAAGGAAATGAGGCTCAAATTGGGAAGGAGAACCATGTTGAAAATGAAGTTGAAATCCAGCAGGAGGATATTATAGCAGAAGGTATGTATTTGTTGAATTATTTTATTTCAACCGTAACCTTTGTTTGATTGAAGAAGTTTTAGCATCTTTCTAACAAGTGCAAAGTTTAGAGGTAGATCCTATGGCCCAAATTCACAAAGGAGGTTTAGATATTAATCAATGGTCTATTGGTTTATATGTCCAACTAAAAAAATAACCATATAATAGCTTATTTTGCCGGTTCATATGACATTAGGCAATGCAAACAACTGCACTCACAAGGTTTTGAACGATGGTGTGGATAAACCTTTATGAATTCTAGGTAACGCAGGTGTGATTGTCTTTATTGATCTAAACAAAATGAATGAGAAATTAAATTGCATATTCTAGATCGACCCTTTTCACGTAAACAATTGAACCATTGCCCCTCTCAGCCCTCATACTATTTACCCACACATAACTTGAAAACTTATTTGGCAGCTTCTAAAGACATCACAATGTCAGGATTGATAGGCATATATACATTTGAGTGATTTGGATCTCTGGACGCAATTACTTTGATTTGATTTGTATTGAACCCCATTTGAAAAGCGTCCAACAGAATTCAAATCACATTTTAGGAAACACAGCTGCATTGGCATGTTTCTCAACCCATAAGATGAACTAATTTTTTAGTTTTAAATTCCTGATGACTTTTTTTTTCCAAGAGGGGCCTTCTTCTTGTCTGATTTGTTGTTAAATTTGAAAGGGACTGCAGAGGACAATTTGGGAAAGTTTTTTTGATTGGCAATAGTGCCATTCCTGCGATTGGTTCTTGTGTGTCACATATTGATCTGCTTTTTGGAGAGTAGTAAATTCAAGATGACAAAGTTTGGAAGGAGATCGTTTAGATCAATGATGTTGCTGCTTACTCCTGGTACGTAGAGATTTTTTATAATAGTCCTTGTAAAGTGTGTCTAAAGAAACATTAGGGTGGGACAGCTCAGTCTTGAGGGGTTTGAAGTTACACCCTTATGACTCTCAGCAGATTATACAGCTGTTGATGTGATTCACAATTTTTCATATGGGATGTTTCAGCTCAGGTATATATTTGTATTCTTCAGTGATTTTGAGTTTAGGTTTGTAAATGCATACTGTCTTTGATACGCATATCTAGCAATAGTAGACTGTTCTTGATTTATGTCTGCTTTTTTCTTTTACTTCTGTTTCAGTATCATCCATTTTCCTGTCGCAATATCCTTGCTAGGCACTTTTATGATCCAGCTTATAAATTGTCTGGAATATGGTTCACAGTCATCCAGATCTATATTTTAATAATTTTTGTTGCCCAATTTCAAGTATTGAAGTTTGATTTTGAAAGTACTTTTTGTGTACTTGTATGACTCATGCCAATGGGCTTGGTCCGAAACGGATACTGCAGAGAACATGATACGCCATATTTGATCAAAGTTCTTGATTGTATGATGAGCACGTATCTCCAATACTGCTTAATACCAACAGGAAATACATGAATTAGATATTCATGTACGTGCAGTATTATCGAATGTTTCAAAATTTGTTGACCTTTTACCGTAGTTATGAATTTAGGAGATAAGTTAAACTTTAGCGCTTAGAGACTTCGGTGGTAAGCGCTTTATAAGTAACGTTTTTATTATTATTTATTATTATTATTATTTATTAAAGCAAGGAAAGTCTAATAAAGGCTTTGTTTCATAATCATGCTTTTTATACCATTTCTTGAAAGATTTTGAATTTTTGAAGTAAACTTTAAAACTTCAACTTTCAATCTGTCATTAAAATTAATCTTTCTGATAAGAATTAAAAATACCTATCCACCATTGAAAAGGAAACAATTTCATGTTATCTCGTTCACCCATTTCTAGTCTCCAAATTTAGCTGTATCGATCCTGCAGGTCAGTCTCAGTAGGGGCTGTGGTTAGTGAAGACCCATGTTGATTAGCATCCCCCAAGACAAAGAATTCCTCACGAGCTTGACAAAGCTAGATTGAAAGACGGACTCAAGTTTCCTGAACCACATATGATATAGATTTGTGAAAGATATGTGCATGGTGAATCTTGGTATGGAGAATCATTTGGCAGTCGGGGGCGTAGCTGCTAATGTACCCCCCCCCCCCCCCACATCTTCCAAGTCTTGTGGTCTTAAGATGCTAGATGATTTTCTTTTTTTTAATTCAAGTGTTCCTGGGTAAGAGCTTTCATCAGACCTAATAGTGATTAAATCTGCAGAATATCATGTAGGGCCTAATAAGCATCAATTTGACCTCAAACAGATAATTATTTTAAAAAAAAGTTAATACACATCTACTTAAATCACTCACCATTGATAGCCACGACTTGTCTATCATATTTCTCAAATTTCTTTGTTGTCTTTTGTTGTAATCACAAGAAACCATTCTATTTATAAAGTGTTAGCAAAGTACATCCTTAATTATCACTCTTGTATATCCCTGTAGCCTTAGCTGACAGTGGGATTAAGTCAACTTTTGACAGAGCTCTAATTCTGAACTCCGCTACATAAATAATATCCTGTTGAACTTTTTGGAAACTCTGCTCTCGTCCTCTAAAGTCTCGTGTGTAGGATGATGCCCAATTAGGGAGGATTAGAGCTGTACTGACGATGGCGAATGACAGAAATATGAATGCTGATGGAGCTATTATTATTTATGGAAGTTCTATAGTTATCCATCTGAAAACAAATCACCCCCTTTTGCATCGGATGACAGTGCATGATACCCTAAATCAACTTTCATTGGATGTAAATTAGCCATTTGAATGACAGGAAATGCCTTATGAAACAAATATTGGCATGAAATATTAGTATTTTGTGACCAAGAATGGAATTGTTTTCCCTTTTTATGTATGATTGTGTAAGAATATGGATGATGCATAGCGAATCATGTTTTCGAATAATAAACAGTACAGATGAGTTGGTCATTTACTGACTGATAAAGTTGATGCTGAACACAGTTTGCATTGTGTTATTGTATTAGTATCAAGTGTATAGAAGTGAAGATTACTTTCTGATAGGGCTCATACATACAGAACAATCTGATTGTAAAAATTTCAAGCCAGACCCACATCCAACAAATTTAGTGTGGAGTCCTGATGATGGTAGTTCTTTTGGATGTGCCCTAAGTGGTGGCCTTGTTTGCATCTTGAAATAGTAACAATTAAAAATTTCTAACCAAAAAAAGTTACAAAGCCCTAATTTCTTTTTCAAATACTATACTGAGGTAGGCCATATCAAGGAATTTAAAGGTTATATGAAGCAAGCAAAAAAAAGATTAAGCTCTCTTTAGTACCAACATTGTCATGACTTTGCGATACGTAAGGTGTCACAACAGGCCAAAAACTCTATGACAACGCAGTCTCAAAATAGAATACTAATGAGATAGAATACATAGTCTACCATAGATCATGTCCTGGTTACACCGTCGTACTGTCACATACCAGGAATGCATGGCCATCAAGCTATTAGTCATGCTATGCCATCTTAAAAGTCAGCTAGTCTAAAGCTTCTGGTCTATCTTGGTAGGTCTGGAGATTGTGTCAACATCTTACCGCTCGTGTGAAGATGATATGATAGGAAAGGTGATGTGTGTTAGTAGACATGCAGGTTATATTTAGACCATGATGTCATTATCGAGATGGATGTGTTGGGGGTTATGTCGTCCTTCACGTAGGGTTTAAACCTTGGCTGACACATCCCAAAGTGCCCTTGCTTATGTACCAGCCTGGGTGCCAACAATGTTGGGTGCCATTTCCTTTTAGGGGAGTTCTTTTCAAAGTTTGATAAGAAATATTGTCTTGATGAGGGAGAATACAGGGGCTACCATGGGGGCTGAGGGGGACACTTCATTAGCTGTGAGGCAAATCACCCAGATTGCCCATGTACGTGTAATTGGAGATCTAGATGCCTGGCAGGGTTACATTTAGTAAGCTCTGCCCCTGTTCTTGCAATCAGAGTTTTTATGGTCTACCCCTAAACGGTATTAAATACACATTTTAATTGTAACTATGTAGATGTTTTCTCTTTAAGGAACACTAAGTCATTTGGAATCAATCATATCCTTGATCATTGTAGGCCTCTACCCAAAACAAGGCCACTTCACGACTGACATAGCAGTACCTACTTCCTATGAGCTTACACAGTACATTATTGGATTTGGTCACTTTTTAACTTAGCTATATGTCTTGTGGAGCGGGCATGAATTCTGTGGAAAGATAATTCTCTATCAACAATACAGATTTGAGGCCTGGATACAAGACAGGAAATTTCTAAGATTGATGTAACTTAATTTTTTGAATGTATGCCCCTAAACCTAGCAACTGCCAGGAAATGGCTTTCTTGGACAATCTTAACTATATTGAAGGAATATAAACATACAAATACTAGCTTTCCAGACAAGGTAAATGTGGATAGAGATAGTTTAAGCACGGTATAAGTGATGAATTCCTGACTATTGGCATGGAAAATTAGAAATGGCAGACTGTATAGTCTAGTCATATTCAGAAGGGCAATAACTTAATATCGTTTAACGTTGAGATAATGCCCTTCTGGCTCTCGATTAGCAATATTTCTTATAACTTGTTGGTAGAAAGACCTAGTTGCCTCACCCCGTAAATTGTAGCCCATCTACGTGCATCTACTCCCTGTGTGCAATTAACTCTTTACACAGACGTTGGTATCTGAGGAATGGAAAACATTTTGAGACTGATGAGGAAGTTAGGCTGCTCATCCTTGAGAGATAATCAAGGATAAATACCAAACAGATTTGGATCACACACTCTCTCTCCCTCTCTCTCTCTCTCTCTCTCTCTCTCTGTCTCTGTCTCTGTCTCTCTCTCTCTCTCTCTTTTTCTCTTTCTCTCTCTCTCACTCTCGCTCTTGTTCAGTCTCTTCACTCCATTGTCTCTTCTTCCTTATCCCCCATCTGTTTCTCTTCTCTTTGTAGGCCCGTAGATAATCTTATGAAACTGGGTTATATTATATTTTGAGGTGAGAGATGAGTGGCTGGAATACAGTTTTAGCAGCATCACTTCAAGCTCCGTATTGGCATTTCAAGTACTGCTGTGATAAAAGTTGATCATATATGAGATATGGAAGTGATGATGATGGTGGTGGTGATGATAATGATGAGCATGATGTCATTCGAAGTTATTCCTGTTTTCATTCATTCTTATAATTTTCCGGCAAAAATATCTGAAATGATTATGCTTTTCTAATTTTAATTTTTCAAAAAGGAATAGATGGACAATTAGAAAATAAAGAAAACACCACTAAGTGGCTAAGGATTGCTCAAATTCCATTCCATTCTTTCTTTCTTTCCCAAATTGTTGTCTCACATATAAATGACTTCTTTATCTCTGTAATATCTAGGTTCTGTATTAATCAAATTATATTCTTTCAAACTCTTCTGTACACCATTTCTTAGATTGTCATTGATAAATCAATGTATCAGCATATCTATTGACAATATTGTGATGACATACTATTTAATTTAATTGAATACCTCATGAACAATGAATACCTGAATTCCTTCATATATTAACAATTTATGAACACTTTATGAACAACCTCAATGTTTGAACCATATACTCTAAACCACATATTATTTGTATTAATATATATATATATATATATATATTTGTTATCCTGCAGCTCCTGCTCCGAGGCCACAGCAGACGGCTCCACCAGTTCCCCCCAGCTCTCTGTCGAATGGACCTTCACAAAATGACAGGTAAGGAAATGATGCCCCCCCCCCAAGTAAGATATCAAGGCATGAAATGAAAGTAGAGGATATTAACTTAAGTTTACAGTTAATCACATTCAGTAGAAACAACTTCTTTATGATTAGTGTTCAAGATTTTATTTTAAAGGAATAACTATTTTATAGAAATATTTCACCAAGTTCAAAAGTGATTCAATGTGATAACAATTCCTATATTTTGAAATTTGGCATGACATACAATTTTCGGTGGATGGCCTATATACATAATTATCAATCATTTAAAATTGTGTGTTAAAAGGGCTGTTCTTCTCTTCTCATGAATCCCAATGCTATCGCAATTTTTTACACATGTATTTGTTAAAGAGGTCTATAAGCAGCTGGCAAATATCCACATAATTCATCAGAAAAATGGCTTGATCTATTCATAATTACTCTGTAAACATTCATTGTAATGCCTGGAATTGAAAACATTTGTAAATTTGAAATGCCAGCTAGATATGATTCCAAAAAGTGTGTCAAAACCAATTTATTTAATACCACTGGTATGTGTATGGTCAATTCAGGAGGAATTTAAATTGAACTCCTAGTCAGCCCCGGGAATGATATTCCATTTGGTCAAAGTGGGGTCGCAAAAATGATCTGAGGAGGTCCACAGCCGGTGCAGCATTTTATATATCAATCAGGGCTCCTTCCACACTTTATTTTTTTCATAGGAGGGTCTGGATTCATATTTTAAAGTCATTATGCATGAGTCACATGTTTAAATATTGAAAAGCTTTGTCGAAGTATCATGTAGTTGGTATTTAGATTCAGATATATGAGAAATGCTGTTAATAAACAGGTTTTCCAATGATAGAAAGACAGACATACAAAGACTGAACAGTGATGATGTCACAATCGTTCTGAGTCAAAATTATTACAAACAGACCTTAATTATGTTGTAGTTAGGACTGATTATGAAACATTGGCAATCATATTTACAGACAATTATGACCCTTAGGTACAGGGGCCCCGAGACAAAATTGAAGAAATTGATTGACTTGTTTGTATCATCACTGTACTATAGAACATTTGCTTGGATAGTCTGTCGTTCTGTAGCTGCATGGTATATTGCAATGGTTAATAATGAAGGACATGTTACATTCTTGTGCAGGTTGTACAACCAACAGCAGCAGGATACAAATAGGAGAAGCGGAGGACTGGACAATAATTCAATGCCCGGTAAGTAAAGAACAGGATTATTGAATAATAGTGTGTTTGAATTCTAACTAAAAGAAAGGATCTGTGAGCGAGGAAAGTGTATCTAAAAGTTATTTGAAATAATTTACCAGTGAATTAAGATATACATATACAAGATATATGCATAAATATGATTGTTTATACACATTTAGTGTAGAATTTGTTGGATTATACAAGCTTTGTTTACACTGTTACTTTCAGAGACTACATTCCACCTTATAGATTTATTAGATTTATTTCTTAGGCAGGGCAGACACTTGGCAGATATGCAAGGCCAAGGGATACTACATGCCAGATTAAACACTTGTTGAAATGAATTGAAGATTCAGATAAAGAAACTTTAGTTTATCAGTATTACAATGAATACTACTTTAGAAGTGTCTGTGTAGGCTAGATTGCTAGTTAAAAATTTGAGTATATTTTTCAGATCCATGCAAGCATGTTCAAAGGAAATTAGACCAGTCAAAAATTAACAGAAAATTGACCATTTAATCAATACTGAATGGTCATTATTGTGAATAAACGGCTGTTTGGCTAATAAGTATATTGATAAAAGATTAGGCCCCTAAAAAATGAAATAGGGCATAAAATTGGTCTTTCTACTATTTATAAATGTAGAATGAAAGAGCCATTTTGCTAGTTACATCCAGTGAAATTTCCTGCTATCAAGCTTGGTGACTTAATTAAATTTTATGAGCAAAAGGTCTTTGTTGTGAAATTTGATATTTAATCACAATGAATGAGCTTAATACTGTAATGTGTAAATTATAACATCTAAACCTATTGTGCCACAGACTTTACAAACAGCCATAGCAAATTTGCTTTTACATGTCAATTCTCTTTTTTTGTTTACTGGGCCAAAAGATCAAATTTCTAAATGCTTTAATATTAGGTAAATGCGGTATTACACAGTCACTTCAGGTTCAACCATGTTTGTACCTACATGTTAACTTACTTCAGGTATATACATGTAACACTTGCTACTTTTGTATTGAGAAAGACATAAACTGGTCTAAGATCTTGGAAGAGATTTGCCCATTGTGAAATACACTAAGATTGTGTTGTTCTTTTCTGTTGGCATTTATCTTATACAAACAGATTAAGAACTTTCTATGTGAATCAATGTCCATTTCCCCCCTTAGAATTTCCCTTTTAACAACACTGACTTTGAATCACGAAAATATATATTAAAAGACAAAACTAAATATTGGCTGTGGAAATATGGTTTAGATTCAGCGTGATATATCAGGATTACCCGGCTAAGACTCCTGAAAAATTGCAGGAGATTGAAATGTAAGTGGCTATTGCCAACTGCCAAGTTTGATTGCTTTATGTCTTGGCAGGCTACTTTCTTACTCATCTGTTTAAGCATTAAAGTTTTTAGAGAAATCTCAGTGGGGTCCCCACTTCAGGAAATGAAGAATGGTACAGCCAAGAATTCAGCTTTCCACTGTGTCTTTGCCATTATCCTGATATGCACAATTGCAAATGTAGATACTCAATATATTGACATTAGGGCTTTGACACGTACACTGTAATGATCAGAAATGCAGACACTCTTTCTTGGGAGAGTAAAGATTTGAATAAAAAGATTTCTGAATACATGTACAATAAGGTGGCCCGTTATTGAAAAACTATTAGCTGTTTGATAACATCTTAGCCTTACAATGGACATATTTTGAGTACAACTGATGTATTTTGGGGTCATTCATTAGAGCTGATACTAGTGTGGCAAATATCGTTTTCAAAAGAGAAAAATCTTCTGATAATCTGCAGATCATTAGTTGATGTCCCATACCTGCATTACACATTGTTCAGACACTGTGAACTAACGCAGGCATATATCCACACAATCCGCAGTGACCTTTCCTAGAAGACGAATCATGATCTAGCTCCTTCAAATAAGAGTTATTTTAAGAGAGGGGGGGGGGGGCATAGGGATGTGCCCTCCTACCTAGTTATAAATCCCAGTTCCTTTGCTCAGCTAGGACAGCTGACTACTACAACTGTTTGGGAACAGCCCTGCTATAATTGCCTCTTATTATTGGTCAAACTTACCCCTATCCTTCAAAATTAGGTGATGGACGCACAATGCGTTGGTCGCTTTTGACTCAGGCTGACAAACGTATATTACCACTGGTCTGTTACACATTTCCATGTCCTAGGTGGCATAACTGTTGTAGTGTATATTTTGACTAAAATTTGTATATTCTTTCTAAAAACAGAAAGAGTTCATGATGAAGTTTTATTCCATAGGAAATATCAATTGCCTGCTTGAACAATAGGAATAGATTGATTGTCTTTTATACAGTGCCCCCAGGAAGAACTATGTTTATAGAGTAAAACTTAAACAAATCAAATTATGATTAAGCCTCGTGGAATTTGACAAATGAAATTCCAGTTATGAAACTATAAAACTCTGTGATACTGTAGCGTTTAACATACAAACTTACTCTTGTACACTTTGTCAGTACATACAGTAGTTGAATTGTATTGAACTACAACTGCTTACAGAAACAGAGTGGTCCCTTATCATGCCTATGGTAGTCAACAGGATAAATATGTAATTGATTTGCTCTTCTTGTCTTCCTTTGCAGCCACCAGACCAAGTCCACCAGAACCACCAGCAGGTCCTCCTGCCATATCCAGACCACCCCCAGCAGCTCCTCCAGCCCCGCCCCAGCCTCCAGCCGCTCCTGCAGCACCTCCAGTTCCAGCAGCACCACCGGCTCCACCCGCTGTTCCAGCAGCCCCACCCGCTCCTGCAGCCCCTGCAGCTCCTCCTGCTCCTCCCGCCCCACCAGGACCACCGGCACCACCGGCAGGTGGAGGCCCACCCCCTCCACCACCACCACCAGCTATTGGTGGCCCCTCTCCATCCTCAGGAGGAGGAGGTGGAGGCGGAGGAACAGCAGGAGGATTGGCGGCAGCATTAGCTGGAGCTAAATTAAAAAAAGTTGTCAGGGTATGTATCTCAGAACATTGAACATTTGAAAATTACATCCAAGCAAAATTGCATTTACCTTTGCTTGTGACATGAAGTCATTTGAATCATTTACTCAAAGTTCTTGTTGGCTCTGATGGGTTGCAAGAATTATCCACTTTAATGATGTAGGTATAACCTTCATTTTTTAGGAAAACAAATTTGGCTCTAAAACCTCTAATGAACCACTTGGATGTATGAATCTAAATAAGAGTATAAAGAACAAATTACATTTTAATCAGATAAAGACACTGTAACTTCTATCTTGCTGTAAGAATCTCACAATGATACTGCGGGAGATTGAGTTTTCTATGAAGCTGATTGAGCGTGATGTAATGAGGGCCCCATTTATTGGTTCCAATGTAACATATTATGATGGATTATTATCATGTTACTTTCAATACAGAGTGAAAACACTGATGGTTCGTCTGGCGGAGGGGGTAGTAACAGACCACCACCTGCAGGTGGTGGTGGAGGAGGGGACTTCATGAGTTCCTTGCAGCAGAAACTAAATAAACGGCGTCAGGCCTCGGTAAGTTTGTAAATCGTATAACATATCGCCGCCTTTCCCCTATGAAGCTCATGATAGATTTTTCCTGTTCTTCATTCTGTTTTCAGTAGATCTTGTGGATATGATGTGTTGATGTGTTCATTGAACTCGGCATTGTGCATGTGACTACTGAAATATGAACGGCTGGAACATCAGTAATGTATTTACTCTCAAAACAATATTGATTTAGTGAGACAAAGTGGTAGGAGTCAACAAGCATTCATCTCCTCCTTTATGATATACTTCGCTTATTTCTAATGATTCTGATAACCAAGGGCAAATTACCCTGCCTCCCACATTTATGAACCACTTGATTATGAAGAGTAATAGACAGCTTATCTTAGGGACCTCCACATCAACAGTTGTGAAATCTTGTGTGTTTAACAAATATTTCTGTACAAACTTTAAAATTCAGTACAGTGGACCCCTATAAAAAACAGCACTCGTGCTGATAATGGATTTCCATCCCACAAGTGGTAAATAAATAAATAAATAAATAAACAAATAACCATTCAGGGTGAATTCCATTTATTTTAGTTTGTTTAAGTGCACTCTTGATTTAATATAGCTATGTAAAAGCAGAATTAATCGTTTATTGCTTGATATTTTCAGGAGAATCCATCATCAGATTCGGCTCTCAAGCCATCGGGTAGGACATCACCCCCAGGAGCTCCAAAAGGTAGGCATGCCAGGCAGGCTTTGTCTAGTCTGGATTATAGCTAGTAGGGTAGACAGAGTTGCGTCACCGGAAGATGCGATAGGTCATGGGTCAAACTCACAGCACTGAAATGGTTCCCCCCCCCCCCATAGAGATTGTATGTGAGAGAAAACTATTAGCTCATGATCACATTGTCGTTCCAGTTATGAAACTATAAAACTCTGTGATAGCGTTTAACATACAAACTTACTCTTGTACACTTTGTCAGTACATACAGTAGTTGAATTGTATTGTAAACGACAGATGGATTACTATCAAACTCAGAGCCAATGAACCGATTAGATCAAAGGGTCATACATGTATATATTATGAAAAAAAGCTTTAATCACAATATTCTGAGAACCTGTTAATGGATTATAATCAAAATTGAACTTTAGATATTGCTTCTGTTTTGGTTTGTAAAATCGCTCCATGGTGGAGGCCATCATCGAAGATCCATCTAGTTTCCCGATCATTTCCAGAATGGAACTTCAGCTAGTACAGACATTTCAACAACAACCTGCATGTATTGGAGCAATCTGTAATCATACAAATTACTTGACATTAAGTGTGTCCACCGAGTAGCTAGGGATTTTTAATGTTCTTTCTTTACTAAAAGTACTGATGTTTTCCTTCATATTTTGTTTCAGCCACTACCAAACCATGGGAAAGAAAAAATGGCGTTGATAATACCACTGCTAGTGCCTCCCCTCAACTTAATCGGTAAGGTTTTATCCATATTTCTTCCCCCAAATATGATATGTATGATTTGATTAGATTTGCATGCTACATCAGTATACTTTACTAGAATGATAGATCTCTGAGATGAATCACATTTCATTTTGTTCTGTATTTTTTTATACTCAATAAACACATTTATATTTATTTCTCTTCAGTGCAAAGAGCCCCATATCTTTTAAATTACTTGACAAGTTATTTTCATCACCTCCATGAAAGTCTTTCATGTTATATGCTTTGTTTTCGTTTTCCATTTTTTTCATCCAGTTTATTAGTTGTATCATACAAGCATCTTCATTGCATGATGTGCCGTGAAGCATGATTCCTTTATTAAGAATTCTTCTAATAAGTACTTCTTTTTTTCCTGTTCACTCCTTTTATTTGATAGTTTTCAGAAATTCTCATTAATCATGACTTTAAAAAAAAAAATTAGTTGTCATCACTTGTGTTTCTTTATTGAAGTTTTCCTCCTTATAGTGCATCTAATTTAAAGAGGCAGTCCATCCTGACATTAAGCTGGTTTTAATAAAAGCAGAAAACAGAGAGAAACTGATCACTGAATGTGTGAGGAGAATCTTATAAAAAGAAAGAAATTTGTAATCGATCAAACTTATATTGGCAACTCGGTGATGTATTTTCAAGGATTTCTCCATTTAAATGTTAAGTTATCCATCCATTCTGTATAAAATCATTGGACATATGTTTCTTTAAACCTATTAATGAAAAAGATCTGTCCCCTCATCAACAATCAAGAAAGAGAAAATTTGTGAAATGTTGAGTACAGCGCAAGTGAGAGAAGTTTTTGATAGGTACATCACAGAATTGCCAGTTTGTGTTTGAGCAGTTATGACTATAGAAATTAATATTTATTGTTTTCCTATTTTGATCATATTTTCATTAAACTTTCATAGATCTTTTTCTCTAATTTTATGCTTTGATTCAAACCAGTTGATATCGGTGTAAACTTCCCTTTGAACATAATCTAAATATCAGTTACTGTTCTTATCTCTCTTACTGTATCTGCCATTGTTAATCCATCTCTTCATTTTGACAATAATTGTTATCACCCTCGTCTCATGACCATCATCATCATCACCACCACCACCACCACCATCCCTATCACCACCACCACCATCATTATCATTACCATCATCATCACTATCAGCATTATTAACATCCTCATCAACATCATTTTCACTACCATCTTCATCATCCTCTACATCATGTCGTCATCATGTTAATCATCATACTACCTGTTCTCACTGTGATCATGAACATATGTGACATCATCTATACCACCATAACACCACAATCGCCACTACTGTTGATCGTCATTGTCCTTATTGTCATTGTTTATCTATTTTTCTGCCTTTAAAAAAAAAAATCACTATTTGTTCCCATGGTAACCATTTTCACTTTCATCCTCTTCCTCATCCTTAATGTTCCACAAATTGTGCACACTTGTACTTCTTGATCTCCTCCAATGATATCCAATGATATCATCATCATCATCATCACCACCAACACCTTTTTCATCATCATCATCATCATCATCATCGTTATCACCAACAACATCATCACCACCACCCCCATCATCATCATCCTCCTAATCATCATCATGGTTATCACCAACGACATCATCTCCACCACCATCATCATAATCCTCCTCCTAATCATCATCATCCAATCTCCTACCCCTCCCTCCCTGCCTGCCCTCCCTCTTGGTATACCAATGTAGTCCTCCTCCGGTGTCCAATCGAAATAGCGTGGATGGTATAAGGATCATGAGACCTCCGTCTGGTGTTGATCAACATCAGACCAACACCCCTACATCACCAGGATTTTCAGGAGGGTAAGAGGCTATTTGACAGAGGTGTTGGGAGCTGGGTGTATAAAGGGATGGTGATGGGTGAAAGGAGGATTAAGGGTACTTATCACAACATTGAAGTTTTCATAGGGTCTGTTAGAAAGATTTTGAGGGGATGTTGCGGCTTGCCAAATTTTTGTATCAGGGTATTTGTAACCAAAGACTGCCTGTTGCAGTATGAAAACCCTTTCATTTTGGAATTCCTCATAGAATTGTTTGCTCTGTTTGATCCAGATTTTAAGACTATTCGTTGACGCTTCATCACACTCCATTGTTGTATAAATTATTAAAGAGATTAAAGGCATTTTGAGGTGCTATTTATACACTACTGCAACCTCAACACCAGAAAGCACCAAGAGCAAATCATCCTTAAGAATGACCCTAAGAAAAATCCTAATCAGGAAAGACAAATGAGGACCAAAAATATTATCCTTCAGGCTCATTATTCCCTCATATAAAAACTTATTGTGGTTTCTGGACTACAATGTTTTGTTGTTAAAAAGTTCTAGTTTGTACATGAAGTGTTATCCAATGAAGTGTTTTCCAATATCCTCGGCCTTTGTGGTTATAGATACATCACTTTTTCATTGCATATTTCATTGTTTCATCCTAAGCATCGTATATTATGGCACACGCTTGCAACTCTCACCCTTGTCGTGCCTTTGCAACTTATGCGTGGGATAGACCAGTTCACATTTAAATCTATTGCAATTCAAAGAAAATTAAGAAAAAATGAAAGACTTCCAACCAGCCAATCATTCCTTTTTTTGTCAGTATGAGAACTGTCACTGTCCATATGTAATGATGAGAAAAGGTAGAGACTAAATAGTAATACAAATAATTACTTATTCTAGTTTCATATCTTCATATCGGAATGGAAAAGAAAGCTGGAACTGGACAATATAACTATTTTTTAGCTAACATCATTGTCAGGGTAAATATTCTAGATGAAGGGGATAAAAAGATTATAATATGAATTGGTCTATACATGACGACAGCAATGCAACTATATTCATTGATGTGCAAATCAGGTTTTGTTTCTGTTTTGTTTTCCCTAGCTGTTTCCCTCTTTTATAGAATTGAAATCAGTGGCACTACCTTTTTTATTTCACTGACCTCATTGTAGCTATGTTATCCCAGTCAATATGTTTCCAATGTTGTTCCATTCTTGTATTTGAAAGCATGTTTGATGTATAAATCATTGCGTGCCTTTGTGTGTATTAAACCTCTAATTAGGTAATGTAATTATATCATTTGATTTTGTGGCATGTGCATTATACATACAGTATTGTACAGGACTATTGATAAATGGTGACAATTTTGCAAATACATTTTTCTCTGAGTTTCTCTGTTCAGATGATTTGTGATTCTTCATGTATTTCTTGAAAGAGATTACAGGGAAGTATACAGAAAGCATGCGCATAGCAGCATCTTTTTGCATGGCTAATGTTTCTCACAACTCGAATCAGAGAGTTGAGTCTGAAAATGATTTGCAGGATTGTCACCATTTTTATTGTGTATTTATTTCTATAACTCTTCTGCCTTTCATTGTGAAATCTTGTTATTTCATGTGCTTTGGTGTGCTTGTGCTTTCATGTTCCATATTAAAGTCGTCAGCATGGCGTGCGACCTCCAGCTACCACCCCCTCGCCTGGGGGTCAGTCCCCCAAGCCTGTTGGGTAAGATAAGTCCACTGCATGCTATACCCATTAGCTGGTGCTCATTTCGGTTCCCTTTCACGCACCCTACCTATATCTAGATGGTGGTCATGCAGGTTAAAGTTCACATGGGATGATACATGGCAGTCAAATCCAGTTTGGTTCTACCTAGAAAATTTTATTGAGGATCTCAAGTGATTTTGGACAGAGCTATGTGCCAAAATTAAACTGAACTTAACTAATTTGATTGCCATGTTGCGTTCTTTGTGAATATATATGCCTATAGATAGCTTCACAATGGTCTGGTTAACATAAATAAACACTTTGCATTAATTAATTGCTAAAAAAAACTTGGAAGAAGAGGAAAGTAAAAATGCGGATCAACACTTTTTAATTACAATTATGTAAAGAAAAGTTTTCTATTCTTACGTGATGTGTGTTAGTTGCCCTTTAAAATGAGAACCAATTTTAATAATCTAGCAGAAATATGGTTTCAACTTAGAGAAATTAAATAAAATCATATCTGGGGATATAGATTTTGCTATTATTTTAATGCAAGAAGTGTAAGAATATGAAACCAAACCATGTGTGAAAGCTCTCTTCCACCAGCACACTAGATTCTGCATGCAATATTGCTCAGAGTTGTTCACAGCATAACTACGAAGTAACTTATTTGTGCAGGGCATAATTCTATGATAGCCGAGATGAGTACTGCAATGTGTTTTATGCATGGTTGGTGTGGACGCACAGATATAGGGGCTATTCAGAAGTATTCAATATTCATGAGGTGTTGGTGGAAATATACAGTGTACATATTTGTTTATGTTATACAGGTCTAATCTCAAATCATTTTTTGAATTTCTGTTAATTTCTTTTTTATTGTTTGCCTTTGTAGACAAGTTTTTCTTTCTTCAGGGAGAGAAAATATATATATGAGAAGATATATTTTGAAATTAATTCTTTAGAACTTGCTAATATATTTGTTACATAATTATAATTATAATTTTACATTTTATAATAATGATAATAAAGATCCTTTTATAACCATTGCAATTATTATACACACACTTATACCGTCATATGCCTTATCATGAGAAACAACTCACTTCAATTCAAAATATATATTTCTGCACAATTGCTATATCATGATGAATATGTAGCACTTTTTAATATCCACTCTTTGTAATGCATTCAATATAGAAATATTCATACATAGACAACATATATCAAGAGGAGCACATACTAATATAATTTTGTAACCCATCACCACTGATATTGGACATGAAAGGTTTGATATGTGTTACCGGTATTTATGTACATTGTCGACTATAGGAGTCAGAGACAAAGCTATAGGCCTTCATATTTTCAAACATTGTACACAGTGATATACAAATACTCTGATTCTTACCACCAGCTAAGTTAAAGAACTAATAATAACGATAAAACTGCACTTATACAAGTTTTGACTTCTTCAACCAATTTTCGCTCCGATGCTATAATCAGGGACAACCGATCATTTCATTAAAATCAAGGAGATTTCAGACGGCATAATGTTGCAACATTTTTTAGCCAATTTGCTTTCATAGATCTTGTGCTGTTTGGCCAGACAACGATGAACCTTTGAATAGGTTGAGAATAATTATCTTTAATTGAATTGTATCACAAGGAGAAAAAGTACAAAATCTTCACTTTTAAGTGTTTCCTTCTTTGCACAGCTTAATAATTTTGCATGATATTGGTTAAAAATACACTTTGGAATTGACATTTGACTACATAAATATAACATAAATTATGAAGAAAACTGTTGGCACTAATTTTCAGATATAAAAAATCTGTACTATTAGAACATAAGAATTTGAATCAATATTTGAAAAAATGAACATTGTACAGTTTTCTGTACTAAATTTTAGAATTGGATTGATCCAACTAGCACTATCAAGCTTATCAAAACTATTCATACAAAATCATTTTGAAGTCTAGATGATAGCTAAGTAACACCCTGTACCTTTTCAAAAATATAAAATTGTGATACATCTGTATCTCAGTTTGAAAGTGTCAAAGCCTAAAGTATTTGCTTTCTTATTATAAAAAAAAATCCTAATCAAAAGGATAAATTGGTGTATTGTTAACAGCTATCAACTGTGCAAACAAATTGCAGTACTTTTTTGTGAAATTCTGCCCTCTCTCCATCCCTCCCCACCCCTCCTCACCCCCCCCCCCCCCCCCCACTTGCTCCCCAGCCATCCCTTTTCTGCTTTTGTAAACCCCTTTTAAATTGAAAAGGTATTGTGAAAAATGTATGATTTGCAATAGAAGCAAAATAAGCAAATAAGTGATTGGCAAATGTAGTATAAGTCTCAGGAACAAACAAAGATAGGCCAATCAAATACCCTGATAATTTGCTGTGATGCAAGTGCAGTTATTCTATCAAGGTCCTACAAGCCATGAAAGACAATGCGTCTGACTTTATACCCATTTCTTTCATCCATGATGTTGTCCCCACTATAGACGTAGACCATCGCAGCCTGCCCTCAACGGTAACGGCAATGGTAATGGAGGAGGTGAAAACTCACTGGATTATGAGAAACTCAAGCAGGAGATCTTGACAGAAATGAGGAAAGAACTACAAAAGACCAAAACAGAAATCATTGATGGTGAGAAAAACAAAATTGAGTTTCTTGATTAATCAGGGAATACTTGTCTTAAATAGTGCATTAATTAGAAAGACTGAGTTGCTGGGAAGGCCATTTTCTCAGGTAAAACGTTGAGAATAAAAAATTGTCTACTCGTCTGCTGAGAATCGGATGTGTTAATTTTTTGCAAAATATATGAGATAATGGCCTTCTGGCCGTTTGTATACCATGTAGAGATCACTAATTGGTTAGTGGTAAAATTATTTACCAACATGATCATACCATCTGCACATTCCTTAATGTTTCAATGTTCAGATAAGGTTATCTTTCATTATAATCTCTAAACAAGTAAATAGAAACAAAATTTAATACGTTGGAAAATAAATATGTTGACTAGTCTACTCAACAAGATATTTACTGTTCACCGAGAGTGAAGTTAAATTGCAACATCTCTTTTTGGAAGTATCATTTGAAGCTCATATTTTGAATACTGTATAGCCACATCAAGAGCAAAACATGTTTTGGTGATTGGTACATTTCAATGCTATGTGCATTATGTTGTCAGTCATGTAACGGTCTCTTTAGAGTGACTGGGTAGGGTTTTACCAAATAGTACTTATTTCAGGATTTTATCTTCAATCTTGTGTCCTTTCTCCTCTTATCTGTCCATATGCAGCCATCAAGTTGGAGCTGAGTCGAAGGTAAAGCAAGCCAGCTTCTGACCACATCCAGGCCCTTCCTATTTTATCGTCCACCCTTGGTCTTTCGCATGACTCTTGTGGTGACCATGAGAAGATGATGGATAAAGTCCAATCCAAAAAGAGAAAACAAGACTCTGGAGAGGGAGATGCATGAACCTCTCAATCCCACACCATGGGAATGCGTCCATTTCAGTTGTGAATTAACTTGACAGTGATCGTTGCAGACTCAAGGAGATTTTCACTTTGCACAGACAGATAGACAATCCTGGAGGTGTTTATATGAGGAGTTTAATAGTTTTATCCACGTTCCAGATGAATTCTGGGGAATCTCCTCTGCAGATTAATTTCTTACTCACATTCTGATGTTTATCTTCACACATGAATTCTTTTCTTGATATATATCATGCTCAGATTTAAGGGTATTGTGTTTGCACTGCATTTATATGCATAATCATGAATTGTTAAAGATACTCATCTTTGTGTTATCTAGAGGATCTTGATTTGGTTCTCTGAAAGGAAAAATAATCACAGCATTATGAATTGGCATTGAATTTCAGCTATCAAATAGATATATATTGTATATTAACATCTATCTATCTCCATCTCTGAGAAAGCTTTATGATATCCAGCAGTATTTACATCTAATTTGTGACTTTAGCTGCTTTAAAAAAAAGATAAATCCACGCAAATAACAATCTTGTGAAATATTTTTGGTCAACTTCAAATGACCATGGATGTCCAGTGTGTTTTCTCACAAAGTCATACTGTTGATATATCACCAGCACATTTTCTTCTAATTAAGAAAGTATTTTGTGTGTGCTTATAAGCGCTTTTTGTATATGAATGTAATAGTCTTATTATTTATGCAGTGTGATCCCATAAGCATAAAGTTAAGGGTAGATTAAATGGTTTTCATAGTTGGAAGCATCAATGTATCTATTTACTACTAAATCCATGGATGGGTTGAGGGTAATTAGATATATCACTTTGGGTCTACATGATTCTTTTTCTCTTCGTAGTGATATCACTTATCTGTATATGAATCAGAAATATATCATATCCAAAATGCAAATTATATTCAATTATTGTAATTCCAAATACACACACATTGAGTAATGTCTATGTGAATGTGAAGTCTTCTAAATAAATGGAATTTATGGATTTTTAAATAAAATGTTTTTACTATTATTTGTATTTCATATATAAATATACCATGCATTTGGATGAATTATAAGTGTGTTCTCATTTTACAGTAGACAGAAAAGTCGAGCAATTAAATCAATGTTGCATTACTTGAAATTTGTTGTTGTAATCTTTCATACTTTGTTATGAAAAAGGTGCATATTATGTTGAATATAATTGTTATTACATTTGCTTTTGATTCCGTTGTAGAATGAAAAAGCTAATGAGGATGATTATATGGAAGCCAAATTTGTTCTGTAAATGTTACTTTTGAGTCACTCAAACTGCTGGTGGTTTGCAAAGAAAGTCAGAGCGTAATCTTTGCATGTAAGAAATAAAAGAAGGAAGAGAGGTGATTTTTTTTTTTAAATTAAGAAATACAATTTTAATAATAAATTTGTATATGTCTTGTATTTATTTATGCAACACATGAGACAAGTTTTGTTTCATTTGGAATTGGTTGCCTATATTACTATATTACTCATTTGTACATTTACTCATGCATTTTAAAATCTACCACATTCAGTTGCTTCTAATCTTTTGAACATATTTTCTTGGCATATATCTGAGCAATACTAATTATGTATAAATATGAGCCATTCATTATTCTGATTTCATGATAATTCTGATGTGTATATGTTCATGTTTTATGATTGTGAGTTTTGTAGAGGTATATATATGCTGGTGAGTAAGCGGTTGCATTTTGTAAAGCCTTTTTTCATCCCCCCTTCTTCTAAACGTATGGTGTAATAAGGCACATGTTATATATATCTCTCTCATCATAACAGCCAAATTTTATATTTCTCTCATGCATGAAATTTTTCATTGAATATTTTTATGATAAATTTGTGACTTTCCTTGTCACTATTTTCAAGACACTTTGTTAGAAGTCTTAACCAAAACTGCAGACCATTAGCCATATTCAAGTTGAATACATTTTATAAATACATAGTGGATATCATTCTTTTACATTTTTATATAGGACAATTTTGCAAAGTTATGCATGGATTTTCTTTACATAATTTTTCTTTAAGGATTATGTAAAAGATTGTTTGATGCAGATCTCAGTTTCCAAACAACAAAAGATGTTATGTGGGGTTTACTGTGCAGAGAATAATAAAACAAATTGAATCGAGGAAAAATAAAAGAGGGGCCTACAAATATGTATAATGTTTAAGTATCTCTTGACTGAACCTATACTTTGTTCTGTTCTGTGACGGTCACCCTTTCTTTTCAAGTGATAAATCTTTATGATACAAAAAGCAAATATAGTAGTGAAATAAAATGTGGCGATACATATATAGCTAGTTGAGTTGTACTGTAGAATCATGTCATATTGTAGCCAACATGGCGCAGCTTTGTATCATAGCTATAAAATCGACCCATTTATTTAGAATGATATGTATATTGAACATGTTACACTCTGTGTCTTTGTATGTTTTTATAGAGAAGTTTGGAGGAATTAATAATTCTGGCGTGCAGAAATTTGTCTTCCTTGTATGTCTATTCTGAACACAAATTTTGGAAGGTTATTTCTGAGAGAACATTTTATATATATTGTATTTTCACCAAAAAACACACAACTACTAACCATGGTAATTACTACTACTTCAACTACTAATATTATATGAGAAATCATTTCATGTTCACTTGTCGATCTTAAATTTTTATTCCAATTGTAAAGGTTCAATTTTGTACATTTATGTTTGTAAGTTTGATGCAAGTACATTTGTGAGGAATAAATGATCAAAGACAGAAAATGAGAGGTAATCATACATGTATGGTGGCTAATTTAAAGATTAAGAGCTTTACTATACTTTCTTAAAGGAACCCAGACTTTAAAAGGAGGAAGGTTCAAGTTGTTTGAAGTTGCTGAAAGTTACACATTTTGAAAATTCCAGATGATGAAATAATAAATTGAATAAAAATTATTCCCTATCACACACAATAATTTTGTGATTGTACTTTCAGTTTCCTTGGACTTACAGAATAATAGCAGCAGAAGGAAGCAAAATATAAATTTGTAATTAATTTTCTTTTCTTGCTAAACTATGAGATGACAATGATTATCATTCCATTTTTTTTATATTTCAAACTGTGTGTACCTGAGCTTACTTATGTAGCTCCCACACCCCTTTAAAGCCAGATGCCTTAAAACCTGTGAAATTTGCTGCAATTGTTGTCATGCAAGTAGAAAAGACAGAGGAATGTGAATTAGTTTGAATATCTACTAGTTGATGTTTTGATGACTGTGGGTAGAGATTGTATAAAGAAAGTGAGCAATGACAAAGCTAGGTTTTTGGGGGAGTGGGTTACAAAGAGGATTGTCTATTCGATATTACTTTTCATGGAGAAAGAGAAGCAGTTGCATGCAACATGCCAAGAATTCACCCCCCCCCCTCCCTTTTTTTTTGGGGGGGGGGGGAACAGCTGTTTGATGACATTTCTAACTGGGAAGTTAAGGAGCACTCATTTTGCTTCACATGACTGCAATTCTATAAATCTTGGAAACAAATAATGTTATGTGCTTAATATCGGTATAAAAGCAATTCAAAGGGTGATGTCATACATAACATTTCAATTTGACTAATGACTGTGCACATAATTGATGAAAAAGTAGTTTGCATAGTGATAACTGCAGAACTATTTAATGAATTGTCATATCAAGAGATATTTCAGTCAAATATTTGATACGAGACACAGTGACGACATGGAATCACTGGAAGCTCTTCTTCATGTAACCAACACAGCATTGTAATACTTTAAAACATCTTTGAACACCACCCCCTTCCCTCAGTGACTGATGCTTTGTCATTGTAATCGCAGGGTTGTCTTTAGTCTACAAATCCAAATGCTAGTCTGTTGTTTATGTACTTCATACCATCCTCATAGATGTACTTCTCACTGAATTGATTTCAGGATCAAAAATATTCTTGATTGATTATGCAATGTTCATTCATTGATACCACTTGTAGTGTACCTAGTTATCCTAGGTTCGACTGTATCATGTACATGCGGTAGTTGACTGCACATCAGCTGCAAAAAATTAACTATGATAGAAATAAAGTCACATAGCTTAATTTTTGCTAAGTAATCAATGTGTGCATTGTTTTCTTTCATAGTGTCAATCATTTCGATATATAATGTACTTGTAATCGCCAAAAGTTGTGTAACTAGTGGGGCGCTTTGCAAGAAAGTTGCAATTGATTGCAAGTTGCAAATTTGCAACTGATATTTGCAATCGATTGCAACTCAACTTTCTTGCAACGCCCCACTAGGTTTTTGTTCGGATTAAATTAAATTAAGTGAACTAGATCTAGCTTTTATTCTCCCCCCCCCCTCTCTCTCTCTCCTATTCTATTGCGATTAATTTGGGGGATTTGCAATTGATTGCAACGCCCCTTAGGAGTTGTAAAATTACTCTTAATTTCAAGAGATTGTCATAATATTATTCAGTTATCATACAATTTCTTTCATAGTTGTTTCTCTTCTGTTTCCATCATGCAGTTGAATTTTTCATCATTATCCAAACATTATTCTTATACAGCACTTTTTCATTACCGGTACTTGATCAAAGCGCATTCATACTTGTTAACTGTAAAACACACAGTAATCACATCCACACAACAGTAAGAAATAAACAGACTTGTTGATCGAGATGCCACATCATGTGTTGCGTTTATTTCTGTTATCCTGGAAATAAACAGCCATAATTACATCAGCAGCTTGTACTGGATGGATGATGTCACATGACAACTTCAAGATCTATTCTTCATCTTTACTTCTCCATCAAAAAATCTACCATTTTGTTATCTCCAACACTTCATTTTAAAGTTTCCAAACCTGTTATTAAGAGACCTTACATACATATAACATTATAAATCAGTACACTACACATTTTTTTTTCTGGAAAAATGTTCATCATAATGAAGCAATTTTTGACAATTTTTATGCAAATGCAGAGAACAAGTCTGTACAGATATAATTGACATAGTAGTGTTAATAATCAACAAACAAACAAAAACACCAGAGTAAAATTCCCCGGATGAAAAGAAAAAAAAAACACTTGTCAGTACACATTACTCAGAATTGCTGACTTTCAATTCATAAGCTATATATTCATCCTACATTTTGGTATAAATCTGGAAAGTTCCTGTGACTCTGTACTCTTTATCTCTCTATTATACAAATCCATTAACACACAGAATAAAACTAAAAGCCAGCAATTCCGGTGCATGCACGGTGATGATGTGACCCGACTTGTCCACACATAGCTGTACTGAACCAACAAAAAACAGGTTGCCTATTAAATACACGTATCCCTATCAAACGCTCATACAAGAATTCTATCTACGTCAAGTGTATTCAGGGAAATCATAGCTTTAAAAAAGACAAGAAAATCTATGTCCAGAAATCTACATGTATCAACACAATTTGTGGCAAATTATGGATTATAAACTATGACTACTATTACACAAATGCAGTAAATAATCATCTATATCATGTTATATATATTAAAACAGTATATATAGTAGGAAAGTCATGTGATAAAAGCGGTTATTGTACACAAATACATTTTGCACGTATACAACTTGAATCACTTTCATAGGGCTTATGGAGTCGATTGGGGATGACAAACAGAGAAAGGAAGGAAAAATAATTTGTATGGCTACAAATATGGGGCAGAAATATGACAATTACATCAGATTCAGTCTATCACTCTCTAAACTTTGAAAAATGCTCCCTTATTGTGTTTTTCTTTTATCAAAAAATTACACATACTAGTATTTTTTCCTGTTTTCCCAGCTCGACACCAAAAGATGATTTTTGAAAGTGACCAAACCATACGTAGTATGTTAGGGGATCCTTCAAATGTATAAGGAAAAATACAGTTCGTAAAAATTGTACAATGTTTGTATTTTAACATTCCACCCCACCCCCCCCCCCCCCCCATCCACAATTGCTGGGTAATCAAGAAGAAAGGTGTGTTACATATTTCTTAATTCAAATTTATCGGTCAAAGAGTATAAGGAATAAAGAAGGGGACAAATGAATGGATTAACCAGGAATTATATACTTAAAGCATAGCTGCCAATATCAAAGACTTGGAAGCCCACATTGGTTAGTTTTCACATCTCTGTACATCTTAGTAAGGGCATTCATCTGAATATGGTAAGGATACAAAATTGGAAATTAACTGAATTAGTTGATCAAGAGCATGTGACAAAGGGAAATGGATCATAGGAAAGAGTCAACAGACATTCATTGTCACCAATGCTTTCGATATTTAGGCAACATTCATACACAAGGACTTGGGGGAGATTGTACACTTAACCACTGTAATGGCCCTTGTGGGCCTGCAAGTAGCCCATCCCCACAAGAAACAAGGATAACTTTGGGGGTTGCATTTGGGACAGAGTACCTTGTTCTGCTTACATCCATATGACTCTCCTTTAAATAGACCAGAAGTTGAAACGACCCCATCAGACCAGAAGCTTACAAGCAAACATTACTGCGCATGCTTTAATGCAGACTGTGTTCCAATTGTAATATTCTGAGATAACAGCTATATTAAATAGTTCAACACAAAGAAGATGAAGCAAGTATGTAATGTCCAAGGACAGACAGACAGACACAACAACAAGGGCTACACATCCTTCACCCATATGTAACAAGCTGTCTAATGGTTAAGTATCAAATTCCTCTGCTCATCTATGAAGAAGAAGAAGAAAAAAGGACTTCCACATAGACAGACAAAAAAAGAAGCAATAATTCTATCTTTAAAAAAGAACAAAGAGAGATACAAATATAAATCTACCCTTTACTGATAACTTAAAATCACTTGGCATATCTATCTTTCCATTCATACACAACCTTGTATAAAGCATCTCATTCAATCATCTGTACAGTGTGAACTTGGAAAACATAGCACAATACAATGTGAAATATTCTATAATCTATTTAATTTTGACTCTTGTTTGCGATACAGAAGGAAAGATAATGAAGACCGACTGCTTTTTGATATAAATATGTGTTAGCTTTGAAACAGTTTTGGTCTTTGAGCATAATCTGTACATTCTCAAAACACAAAATCAATAATGCATTTGACTCGGGTTAGCAAACCTAATCACAGTGGCCTACATAAAGTACAAAATAGTCCCTTTAACATAAACACATACACATGAAATGATGTGTACATTACATTAACCAAATTTGTGAAGCATGGAGGATAACTATTTTTTAATTCATGCTCTAAACTGAAGAACTCATAAATTTGCCCTGTGAAGATTCCAGCATTTATCTACCAACACTGCATGATCTGTGTGACAGTTGTTTACAATCCTTTACCAAGGGCCAACAGCCATGATATAAAACACCCTTCACACTAATTTAACCCATTGAAAATATCATTTCAAGATGACGCTCATTTTTAATGGGTCTAACCCTATGATTTCCGCAGCTATTTTGTTTTGTTTTCCTTCTTCAATGGGTTAAACACTGCCTGAGGAGCAGAAACAGATTCAAGTCATTCGTCAAGTCCCCCTAAATCATTTGCAATGTTAATCTGGTTTTAAAATTACAGTGTAGATGTCACCCTAGACTAAAATATGACCAATACTGGTACAAGTTAACTCTATATCAACTAGCAATTCAAACAAATAAGACAGAGAGAATATAATTAGAAGAAGAAAAAAAAACAGAGTTAGGCCACATGCTTCCAAAAAACAACAAATATTATCTTCATCATGGAATGGTACAAATATATCCAAAATATGTCATTGAAGCAAAGACTAAAAAGATGAACAAAAAAGCAATGATTGATAATTAATTACTGGTATAAGTATATATATAATAAAGTGTATTTATACAAATATGCTGATGTGCACATGTCTAGGTGACTGTTTTTTTTTTTGTAGCGTCCACAGTTCATCATAATTACATTTACAACACATGTATATTTTTTCTTTGTGTATTTTCTAATACATCATGGAGCCCATTTTCCTTTAAAAGCAGAGAAAAAGCAGACTACCCAGTTTCTGGCACATGAAACTGTTAATAAGTTGCCACGAGACTACAAATGAATTACTTTGGCAACCCATAGGGGATGATATCAAACACCCATGGAGGCTAAACTGAAATCAACCGTCATAATAAGAAAGCGAATCGACTTTCCAACCACAAATCTGGAACAGATCATTGGGGAAACCAAGGGTGTCTTTCGGGAAACAAAGATCAGAGGCTGGTCTTTACAAGAACAATGCAAGATGCATGTCTATCATGTAAAAACAGCAAGCCAGTCTGATCGTTCACAATGTTCATTTATTTCCTAAATTTTACACCCAAGCGATGGTGACTTTCCGTTTAGTGTTCTATGTTCCCCCTTGGTAATCGATCCCACCTGGCTACATACTTCCAGATTCTATACATGGCATAGGATGGTCTATATATATGCCTTGATATAACTTGATTTTCTGCCAATGCTAGCACTTGCATTTATAGAAAACACATAATCATGCATCCCTTGACAGAGAAGTGGAGCCTGGGTAAAGCAATTATTTGAAATGGGCCAATTGAATCAATCCTAGGATTCTGTTCAGATTTGTCAACAAAAGAATTAGTATAAATAAAAAATAACAGAATAAAAAAATGAATTGGTGAGATATTAAATCTATCAGGATTGTAATCATTATTACTGCCTGCCCCAAGAGGACACAACATAATTATAACCTGTGTTATAAGCTAATTTAAAAGAAAAAATAAAATACTGCGAAATTTATTAAGAACAACATCCGGATCCACTAGGTTTGACTGGCGTGGTGCTAGGATTAATCTTATCATGTGAGCTGCCCGATGGTACGCTGCCTGGTCCCATCCTGTTCTTGATCTCAGCAGCCATCGTCATGAAAGCTTGCTCCACATTGGTGGCGTTCTTTGCGCTAGTCTCTAGGAAGGGGATCTCAAGTTGGTCTGCATATTCCTGGGGTGAGGTGAAGGGGGTGGAAGACAAGAGAGAGAGAGAGATGATACACAGGGATAATACAGACTCACGAAACAGTTCTGCCTTAAATACTTGTCTTTCTAGTTTCAGAATTCAACATTTCCACAAATTTATGTGTTCAATGTTTTGGCTTCAAAGTATGAAAGTAAGAATACTGTCATTTTCTAAAGAAAATATTTTGTTCAAATTGTGGATTGCTGGTACGAATTGTACATTTCAAATTACTACATTCCTAACTATAAAACCATTTTTAAATTTCCCCTTCTTAACGAGCTCAGTATAAATAATTCTTTATTTTTTCATCCATCTTGCTTTATCAAGATGAATAATGCTAACAACAATACTTTCCATTAAATATCAAAAGTAGTACTGTTAGCGTCCACATTTCTTGTTTAAAAAAAATATATATATATATTTCCTCCCTTTCCATCACTCAAATTCAGAGAATTAGAAGAGTGGTTGCAAAACTAACATTGCAACCCTTTGAAGGAAATGGCTGGGTACTTACCTTTGCTGTCGTGTAGTCTACAACTTTCTTTGTTGTTAGATCACATTTGTTGCCTACCAGTAGTTTGTTGACGTTTTCTGATGCATATCGGTCAATTTCTTGTAGCCATTGTTTGACATTGTTGAATGATTCCTATGAGATTAAAGCAAGAAAGAGTTCAATTCATGTTTATTTCTGTTAAACATATGCCGGGTTCATTAAAGAACTACTACTGAACAGTGCGTCAATAATAAATTGTTCATGATAGGAAATCAAGACATGTACACTCTGCAAGTCCCTCAGCCAGAACTGTCTTCATTCTAAAAGAGTTCATCAGTTAGACAGTACCACCTGTGCGCTTAGAA
The DNA here is from genome assembly GCA_035222895.1 of Strongylocentrotus droebachiensis. Taxonomy (NCBI): domain Eukaryota; kingdom Metazoa; phylum Echinodermata; class Echinoidea; order Camarodonta; family Strongylocentrotidae; genus Strongylocentrotus; species Strongylocentrotus droebachiensis. The sequence goes on along the minus strand of JAVYIG010010674.1, from coordinate 16,435 downwards.
ACACCTGTATAAAGCGCCCTATAAATGTAATTATTATTATTATTGTAGTGTCACTGCTAGCCCCAAGCAGGAAAGAAAAAGGTACTTTCCAAATAAACATCATTCTTAGAATCCTTGCAACTCATGCTAAAAAAAAGTGACTTATTAACCAAGCATTGTTGTCTCATTTCAGTTGTATTTTGCAGTTTCTAAGAGATAAGAAACAATGGGCTAGATTTCGTTCAGCACACTAGTTTACATTATCATGTGAATTCGTTAATAGAGTTGACTTTCCCCAAGATTTTGAATCTATATAAAGTCAGGACTTCAGACCCGGGTCCAAACTTGTTTCTTAAAATAGATTTATTTCACTGCATAAATTATAAACTTGAACAAATGTATGCAGTTAACCCATATCTTTACCTCTGTTTATGCTTAGTAGAACTTAGTAACGGGTATTAAAATTGAAAGATTAAGAAATGGATATATTGAGATAATCACCTGGTCTGTGACGTCATATACTACTATGATTCCATGTGCTCCCCTGTAGTAACTTGATGTGATCGTTCTGAACCTTTCTTGACCTGCTGTGTCCCACTATAAAGAGAAAGAAATGGAAAGATACATGCTTAGTGATAGGTCCAACCATTTCATCTGCAGAGTACGAGTGAAGAAATGTGAATAAACATGCAATACTACTGCTCTGAACAACTTGTGACTAGTCAGTCTCTGCCACTTTTGATCAACTGGGATTTTCCCCTGATGGAGATTCAAAATTCAACAATCATTAAAAGAGGCACACTAATAATCATAATACACATTAATAACAGTAATAAGTCAAAATATATCTACCGGTAACTGTTTGGACTTTGGACACATGCCAAAATAGAAGTGATGGTCTACTTTCTTCTCGGCAAGATGGATTTCACCTGATTTTAGTTTATTTCTGAAATAAATTGATTTGTCCCTGACTGGACAAAGGGGACTCATTTTCAAGGTTTCCCCTGATTTCCATAAAATCTGAGAAGTGGGAACCCTGCTTAAGTAACACAGCCTATCAATCCAGTGTTTTCACCAAATGGCTGGTACATTAAACTTCCTATATCAGGATACAAAATCAACACTGTATTTATGTGGGCTATTTTATGCCAAATGTTTATTATTTGATATCTTATACATTATAACCTACCCCTATTTACTTCCAATGCAATTTTCACAGGATTTTGGGACGTTATTATTAAAGTTTTCTTTGATCACAAGATATGACCTACTTTCTTCAGTCTATAAAAAGTACTTTACTGACATGTACAAGGTACAAGTTCCTAATCTATATCCATACAATAAATGAGTACACTTGACCTTTATATTAAACACAGAATATGAGCATGTACATGTACACTCACTGCCTAAAATGAAGAGAAATCAATAGCCTGGCTTCAACATATGTCAGGTTTAATAGCAGACATGGTCTACAAAATCAGATTTATGACTATTTTCAAAGCACTGAGACTTTATACTCTGTTATATTACACACATTTTTCACTGACCCCAATCCGGCTTATCTCTGGCTTTGTATTCAACTATTGTTAGCAGCAGGCTACACCTGAAGACGTACATGTAGCTTAAATACTTTGTAGTCTTTGTTTGAGGCTTTTTTTTAAGCCTCTATTCAGTGATTTTTGCTGGCTATAGGCCAAATTCAATGATAGAGATTACTTTTTGCAGCACTTGTACCAAATATATTGTAAAATGTATTGCCAATTGAAATATGGTTTCTCTCTATTGTCAATTAAATGTAGCAAGAGCCTCTCATTTTCTAAATTATTCAATTCAAAAGATGATTACTTTATCTTTGTACATGTATTTCCATGTTATTCATGTTGTATTTACAGTCTATAACAAGAAGACTACCGTTGTTTGAGTGTATTCATGCATTATTCATGTCTCATGTACCATTGAACAATTAATTGCAAGACAAAGATATACATAAGGTGTAAACAGTGGCAAAAATGTTAAGCAATATATCAAAATTCCCTTCCACTTTCAACAGAAATTGTTTGCAAAAGATGAAAACTACAAATAAATGTACATGTATCCTGAACACATGTTTAATTACGTACATGTTGATATGAGTATGTGCATTCAAAGTGTGTGAAAGACAGATAATTTCTATAACAAACAATTCATGTATTTACATGTAGAAAGCCTTAAACTGACACTTTACATTATGGCATATACATGTACTGTACATGTAAACAGGTTTCCTTCACTGTAGGTTATTGTGTATCATACTACATCTAGTCCAGTAATGACTCATTCCATCAAGCCACTGATGCAAGTACAGGCGTAATAGGAAAGAGCAAATGTCTACTTTCAAAGAAAACAATCGGCTGAATTTAGTTTCAGTAGTGAAGTACTGTGCTGTGGTTTGTGATGTGTGCAATTGTAAATGGGAGTGCTGTGGTTGTGTGGGTGCACTCAAACTACATGTACATGTATGAAGTATTTGTGTCATACATATTGCGCATTGCACAACTTCCAGAGGATGTGATTGTCAAATTTCTTGTTTCAACAGCAAACACAAATTGATTGTGAAGTAACTTCATTTTTTCATTGTTTGCTTTAAGTCTCAATTTAAATGGATGTATGGATTATTTCATGTCATTTCGAGCACTTCAATTTCCACACATGGAACTGTACATGTGGGCATTCAATTAATGTTTAGATTTAAGCCAAAAACAGACCTATAAAGAATGAAGCTGATTTTTCTTTTAAATAAACTGAGCTATCCCCTATAACTCCATATGATGATTGAGTCTATTGATATAAAGTGGGCAGATTTAGTCTCCAGATTTATGGAGCACCAAATGTCAGTCCGCTTTATCCTGTAACTACCATATTTCTCTCACTAAATGAACAAATAGAAATCATGTAAACATGAAATCAATCTTCCATTTTCATTTCATGCCTGGATTCATTTTGCTCATTTATTTTGTTACCGAATAAAGAGCTTCATACTCTGCTCTCCAAAATTGGTGTGCTAAGTTCAACCATGTTTATCCTACCTTTATGAATACAACATTGTTTATTAATGACCATTAACAATACACTAAACATCTACACAACACATTACAATCATAATGAATACAAGCTCTTCTATAGAGTTATCTACATTTATCAAGAAGATCAATAAATCAGACTGATGTGTAATAAAAGCTTGACCCCTACCCCAACATCTTGCATTTATGCACATTAATTAGTTAATGATGTATGAAATGAACTAGTAGACTAGCACTGTTCAACGGTATTCCCTGCCAGGATTAAACTACTTCTTGCTATATAATCCTTAAGAACCCGATTTCCTAAAGTATCAGGGTGCATGCATGTATGACCAGTATAATAAAAAAATCATGTGAGAAAGTTCCTTCTGTACACAGGTCTACACAAATACTACATGTACATGTACTATGATAAGAAGTACAGTACAGTCGTAGGTTGCCAGCAAGAAGGCCGTAACAACTATGTAATCTCAATGGCAGCCATTTTGAAGGCAGCCGATAGTATATCACAACAACGCTCGCATCAAAACAGTTGAGACATTTCAATGGGGCACAACTGATCATACTACTTCAAGTGGTTGCATAATTAGTATCACTTTCAATTCAAACTTCTTAGCAGTTTAGTCTCGTCTTTCCTTAAGATAGTTATTAATATGCATTATCATTACTATTATCATGTCACAAGTGCATACAAGATGTGCATAATAGAATGAATATTGCTTCCAGGGGAGTGCCTATTTACATGTACATGATAGATCTAGAATTTTATAGATGTTTGTTTTTTCTTCATTGGAATGCAGCTTTTCTATTTGTTTTCTTTCTTTCTTACCTTTTCCTAAGCATGTTTAGACCTTTTTCAAAGATATTATGCACTACTATCATCTTCTATAATCATTATTATTATAGATATGTAATAAACTGTGTTTTCATAATATTGGGTCTAGCATAATGTCTCAAGCAGGTGAATCACATGTCCTGCTAGATATCAAGACCTATTCAGAAAGAGATATTTGACAAATACGTAATAGTTATGTGCTATGACAGCATTACAGCTACAAAGTTTAATGGTGACAACAATTAAGTGTTACTTACTATTTGAAGTTTGATTACTTTGCCATCTAGCTCAATGGTTCGTATTTTCTGTGGACAAAAAAAGAAAGACGTGATAAACTTACTAAAAGCCTACATAAATGTACATCAAGAATAAAAACAATTTCTTTTTATATTTTTGATATTTCAAATGCTGCATTAATCTTTTCGGATTTTAGGTGGCTTACATTGTACTATTACCAGTACCTACATAAACACAGCTCCCATTACTGCATTGATGTCATTGATTTGCACAAGTTCTTTAACAACAATTAAATTTCACACCTGTTAAATGCCAAGGACTCCATAAACTAACGTCATAACAAGGTACATGTATGCTGGTATGGTACATACATTGTACATGTACACTGTTATCTTTAAAAGTATTATGCACTACATAAATATATATACATGTATATAATGCAAAGTTTGTGTGTGCCATGATTGTCATCGCCCCCCCCCCCCATCCCAATCAGACAAAGTTATATTTTAGTATCTGTGAATGATAACACATTATATATTGCACTGCATTATACTTACATGTACATTCAATATAGATGTATAGTACCAGTACATTTCAACAAATTCCTTATTGTATCTGACAAAATACAGCTCAGGATTAAATATCCCATGTTCAAATTGATGGATTAATCACATAATATGCAAGGTCTACAACTTATTTCTTGTAATCTACAAACAAAATTCTAGCTTCAAATCGCTTTCCCACTACCCCAAAAAGGCCTTTTTTTCTTCTCCTTTTTTGTTTAACCTATAAGTTACTTTACTTGTGGGCAGGGGACTTTTATCTCCTTTGCACACAATCTGTATGTATCTACATGTAAGTGTATCAGATAGTTGAATGTCTACAAAATGCACTTCAAAGTCATGATAAATTGATCTAAATATAAAAAAGCAGATACAGCTGATATTATAGAACCCTGTCCAAGTACATTAACTGCACCTGTTGCAGTACACTACCCACTCCATCATTGTACTCCAATATATATTCAACAGAAAATCACAATGTATTAACTTTTAAAGGGGCTGAACAAAATAAGAAGAAAAATAATGCTCTTGATCAATAACGGTCAAAGATAACATGACCATTCAAAGGCCTTTCTTGACCTACTGTGTCCCAATATAAAGAGCCATTGGCCTGCAATAATTTTTAGATTTTGTCATTTGTTGCACACATAGATTTTGTATACTACATAAACTATTTATAAATTTGCAGCTAAAATCTCATAAGACAAAATGGCCTGCCCCTCATCACCTTTTGTACACAAAGATTTATTTGTTTTCTTAAATAGGGAAATGAATTGAGTATCAAATTTAAGTATACTGAATTATAACAATGTCAGTTGTTAAATGGTAAAATTTCAGATACATTATGGATTTTCACACATTTTATTTACTAAGAAAGAGGACATATCATTACTTATTATTACTAAGTGCAATAGACTATATGACATCATGCAATCCTTTCATTTCTGAAAACTTAAATTAACCACTTTCTCAAAACTATAGTGACAGCATATCCCTTGTATTACTAATCAAGCAACAGCTGTGCATTGCGGCAACGATCCCATACAATACAACTGATTGACTTACAAAATCTACTCCAATTGTACTGATGTAGCTTTCTGTGTATGTATCATCCTGTAGATAAAACGAGAGGAAAAGAGAGGATAAAGATGAAACTACTGTCAATAAGGTATCACATTACCAATCCATATCAATGGCTTCATACAGTACCTCTTTCAATCTGGACAGTGGAAATACTGCTCTACATGTACATGTATGTACTCGTACTGTACGTGTACATGAATTATTTAGTATCGCATGTATCCTCTTGAACATAACATCTTAGTGATACTTACTGCAAATCTTAAGAGAAGACATGATTTGCCAACATCTGAATCGCCAATTAAAAGAAGTTTAAACAGCCATTTGAGAACTTTCATTTTCAATGTTGTGTGATCATACAATAGGCAAGAAAAATAATGTACCGTAATCAGCTTTTTAATTTACAATTTATTGTTTCTAACATTTAATATTCTGACCGAAATGCACTGCTCCATTGTCTGCACAAAATACATGTACATGTTGGAGTCAAAATAATGATTACATAATGATAGTAGTCAATCAGAAGATTCTATTTTGGTTTATAATTACAGTGAAACTTTAAAGGCTTATGTTTATGATTTATGTATGCATAAGCTTTGAGGAACAAGAAATTTAAGTAAACAACGTTCTCTAACTTTACATGAGTTATTTAGGACCGCATGTATCCTCTTGAACATAACATCTTAGTGATACTTACTGCAAATCTTAAGAGAAGACATGATTTGCCAACACCTGAATCGCCAATTAAAAGAAGTTTGAACAGGTAGTCACTGCAAGTAAAAAGAGAAAGAGAAGAAAAAAAGAAAATACATTAGTGTACACATGCTATATTCACTGTTAGTCTCTGCATATTGTTGTTGTAAATAATGTAACCACAATAGGCACATACACACACACACACGCCCACACACATGTAGAATGTCACATCCACGAGTGGATCCATAACTGTTTGTTTTGCAATAAATTTTCTCCTTCATGTACGTTGTTGTACTGTATACATTGTACATGAACATGTAAGATAGAAAAGAGGAAGTAAATCAATGATAAAGACGTGCTAATAATCTGAATCACATAATACCCCGATATTTATACCCAGTTCAAGGTGTAAAGTTCTTCAAAGCGATGCCGACTTCACAAACATCATCTTTGTTTCCGTTCTGGTTTCAAGTTTAAACATATGTAACGACATTAGACCCCTAACATGTATTCAATCTCCTTACACAGGATCTACAAAACGAAACCTTTATACATGTACATTACATGTGCATAACATGACAGAAAAATTCTACACACCAGAGACAGCATACTACATGTTTGGTATGTTAATTTCATGGTGTATAACTGAATTTAATGAAAGCACAATGCTAACTAACATGTACCAGGTATAATACATTGTGTTCATGCAAATTTAAATTAACATATTTTAAGTGAGTCAGATCTTGAAACAATCAAACATAGGCCTACAGGCTACACTGTACTATTCCATGATGATTTTGACCTCTCTATTATAATTGAACACAGAGATGATGGTACATGTACATTGCACTTCCAGTACAAGAATGGCTAGGTTTACTGCATGCAACAATGTGAATATTTCAGTATATTACATATGTGATGACGTGTTACCTTTTGAACCATCTCTTTACATTTTATAGTGCTTAAATTGATATCGAGAGGATTTTTCTATTAAAATGGGGGATGCATACGTACATGTATGTATGTAGGATGCTTAATTTATCACGACCTTGTGAGTCACAGGTTTCCAAATAAAATACAGCTCGTTCACCTCAGTGAGTTCCAACCAACCATGAAGCCAATACACATACCAGCATGTAGCATCAACACATTCACAAGCATGCATGGTATCACAAACCTTCAAACCTTTTTACATTTTGTACTTTCCAAGTGTGCAAAATCGATAAGGTATTACATGTACATGTTTCATTTCCATGTCCATTTTTGAATGCATGTCTTTCTATGGTTTTGTTTTGATTTTAACTTTAGTTTGACAATTTTTAGAGATCAAGTATAGGCCTACATGTAAGCATTATGGCATCACCAACTCATACCTGTGGGGTGACATTCACAACAAGAGCTGGGAGGAAGTGATGGGTAAATTTTGTTGAGATAGCACAAAAGTTTTGAGGTCAATTAAAGCCTGAAATTGGCCATTCAAAAGAATGTATCCATATTCCATGATACATGAATGTAAAGTTCTTGATAATGTAAACTGACGCTATCATTGTCCTGTTCATGAAGCCTTAAATTAGAAAAAGTAGCATTAATATAAACTACGAGCTAAAGCATTGATTTCTTTATTGGGTGACCAAATGGCCACAAAATAGAGACACAAACAATTATTAAAAATCTTGTTTTGGGAAAATAAAAATGAATACAGATCTCCATTCATTGAATAAGAAAGAAGGGAAGAAAGACAAGTTTATTCCTTGTTCTTGCCTAAGATTTCATTGTTTTTATAATAGATATTTGTTTACACTTTTGGCAGCCTGTCTGTTCAAAAGGTTGCTAAGTGGGTCACTTTTCAAATAGATGTTTACTAAAATCTGTCACTAATTATACATTACCGAAATCTGTCGCCAATTATACATTACCGGTAATCATATAATATATGAGTACCGGTAGAGTTTCATGAGAGGCTGTAATAGGTTAGGAATAATTTTTAAAAAATTAACCTATAATATCTAATCAATCTTTGTGCATAAAATATTCCCTATATCGACACCATGAGTGGATAAGTCGCTGGGCTGTCAATCACAAGGTCCGCGGTTCAAATCTCGCCGCGTCACTAATGTCCTTTGGCAAGATATTGATCTACATGTGCCACACTCCACCCAGGTGAAGTAAATGGGGACCTGTAGGAAGGAATTCCTTGAATGCTGTGAGCACCAAAATCGGTAGCCTAGCAGAGCTGGGGTAATATTGGAGTGCTTTTAGCACCTTGCAGGGTGGATATGTGCGCTACATAAATATCCAATATTATTTTATTATTTTATTATTACTATTATGGGGAATAGAGGATTGTAATATGGGCACCCATTTTTATTCTATTGTCATAACAATAAAAAATGGCTGCTCGCACTTTTTGCCTCTTCTCTTAATATTATTAATTTCAAAGTCATGAAAAGACACTTGATATCAATTTATCAAACAACATGGTCTTCATCAACTCCATATGATGAAATAATCCCAGCTACATGTAGGCATTTTTTAAAGTATTTGATAGTCCATAACTTGAAAATGTTTTTTTTTTTCCCAATCATTCTTACATTTTTGACATTAACGGCATGAAAAAAGCTTTAAAGCCTGTCTGTACTAATTTGGCCAGGGGGATTAGACCACCCAGCGAGGTCACTGACACGTGGCTATCAACTCGACTCTCAATTAACATTAGGCATTGTTTTCTATATAGAGGGAGCAAGTAGCTACAAGTTGTACAGTGGGGCTTTAAAAATGGACAACAACTTCAAATGAGAGATTCAACAAAGATATAAGCGCTTTTAGTTATAAGAGTGCTCAAAATTGTCAAATTTGGGCAATTTTTGGTGGCAGATTTTTTTTTTTAAATCACCAGGTTTCCCTCCTGATTTGCCAATCCCATCTTTTTTTTTTTTCTTCTCATATTTGCATATTTCTTACAAGCGGACATGTTTGCTAGTGCGTACAAATTATAAATATTTCTTTTATCTTCCAAGAATCCTTGGTGAGTATAGACGATCTTCAATTTAATTCAGTAAATTCACCAATAATGATGTACATGTACTGTACATTATATTATTTGTGTGAATGGATGTGTTGTAATCAGTGACCGACACTGACTATGTCTTAGTGTGTAACAAGTTGATTTGTGTGTGTTTTGAAGGCTTTGCAGTTTCATTCTTTTTTTTAAATCACTTGTTGCAGTAATCCCAAACAGCAACTCCTTAGAAGCTACATGTATCATGGGATGTCAATCATGTCATGTGTCAATGAAGATGCCAAGGTGCAAAGTTTGTGTTGTCTTACATACACAATAAAAATAAGTTCAAGGGCAGTTTAATGTAAATCTATTGGCTAGCTCGTCAAATAAGCCACCGGTCACTCAGTGTACATACACAGTAAGGAGGTGGAAGGAAGTCCCCCAGGCCATGGATGTATTTGATAATAATTCTTCCAGGTCTTCTGTGTGGAATGAATGACTACTGTTGTGTGACTTGTGCTTTGTTGGCTCTTTTGAGTTTAAGATACCACTTATTTAATGTATGCACACGTTTGCTCACATCATCATTAGGGGCGCTGGTCCGATTAAAGTGGATCATCCTCATAAACGAGGACCGTTTTTGTAATTACGGACAGACTCATCCGCAAAAATAAGGATCGTCCACATTTTCACTGTTGGCTTCTGCAGGTTTCGGGTTCCTAAACAGAGTAGAGGAGGCGAGTTGGCTCAGTTGGTAAAGCGTCTACCTGTCGAACCAAAGATTCCGGGTTCGACTCCCACCCAGGCGGATGACTGAAGTCTGCGTTGTGTGTTAACGTGCCCCTTCCCTTGTTCATAGACGCAGGTTATGTCAAGTGGAAAACACTCCGTACCTCGGATAGGATGTTTAATGGAGGCCCCGTGTACAGGAGAGTCACCACCCTTGCACGTTAAGAACCCATTGCACTATTCGTATAAGAGTAGGGGGAAACCCCGGTGTAATGGTCCACCTGCACACCCCGATCAGGCCGAGTATACGGCATCTGCAAGAATCTTCAGTATTGAAGGAGGCAGAATATCTTGAAGAAGAAGAAGAAGAAGAAACCACGTGCTTGCAATGCAAAAAAATGGAATCCGCATAATAAAATACCCCCAGTTCACCGTCTACTTCTATGGGTTGTCTGTCTTCCCGAGGATTAATCGCTCATAACGTGAAAGTCTCTGTACAAAGTCAACATGAAATGCATCAACAATCATCGTGGAATTCGTTTTTCGCATCACCAACGCGCGGATCGGAAATAATAAAGGTCTGCGCAAATGCGGACGATCCTTATTTTGTAGGACGCAATTTGTCCACGTTTATGATATCCTTTTTTATGCGGACGATCCTCATTCTCGGACCAGCGCTCCTACTGAACACGGACTAGAAGAAAGGTTACTACGTGATGAAACAAACACGACAAGTCAAGCGTAACAGCAAGTCTCGTCTGGTGTGCTTTGCAGACTGAATGAATGAGACTCAGTCAGTCACACAAGACTCACCAAGAACTACTTAGAGTTAGACTCTAGTTCTTGGTGAGATTAATGTCATCGAATATCATCAGATGCTGTACCTGTAGATCTAGATCTATTTACTTTAAATCCTCACTACAAATTAACATATAACATATAACATCGTTTGCTACATCGGCAATTCGATACTGAGGTCCTCATCATCAATGAACAACCGGTAAAATAGCATCACTGAGCATAGGCGTCATGCCCATCGCACGGACCACAGACATGACAAATCCTATTGAAAAATCAATGGACATTCAGGATTTCCTCTCACATTCACAATACGCAACGCAGCCGCAACTCGTCACAATCTACGAAAATTATAGGTTACTCTGTTCATTTTATCAATACTTACTACTCCGGATTCATTGTGGACATGGCAGGGTAGATCCACGTATGTTAGAAAAGCTTTTCAATTACACCTAAGATGGAAATAAATAACTGAATAATTGTGATTACACCGGCTTTTTCAATCGAGGAAGTTTCAATATGGCTGCCTGTACATTACGCGATTTTCACATTCATTTTGTACACAAATTGTCCGTACGTGCGTTCAGCTGACATGGTCTGTGCTTATGGACACGTACGTACGGCCGTACGGGCGTACGGATATTACGGACGTACGCCATATAGATATCTAGATGCGACGACTGTACTAGGGGGTGTAGCCATTGGACAGAGGTGACGTCATTTGAATACGACGTGGCAATCAGCTGACAAAAACAAGAAAATCTTGGTCTGGTGTATGAGACTATCTTTGGATTTATATCAATACATCATGACAAAATGCAACAATATTTCAAATTATAGATGCCTTTCTAGCTTGAAACAAAAAAAGTGTAGGCTATGTCGTGTAGAGATTGACGTTTCAAGAAAAAAGTAGGCCCCTATGTTTCATCTATAGCCCCCTATTTGTTGATTTGTTATCATGCCACCCATATCTTAGACGTGTCCACGTAAGGAAAAGATCGATCGCCCTCCTCTAATGTATATAAATCATAAAGTTACATAGCGATCTTCTGCGACTTCATGGACCATAATTATAGACACATGAACGGATGTCAACACCTCCCCCCCCCCCCCCCTGATCCCGGATACGCCTTTGACATGTTTACTACAGACCCTTTAAATTTCTTTCTAATACAGAAACTATTTTACCCCCCCCCCCCTTTATTCACACCCCTTTATTATATGTATATCATCCCAGGAATAACCGGTAGATTAAAGAAACTTTTCCCCCAAATTGACCCATACCGGAATGGGAAGGTTTATTCATTATAGGCTATTATGCAATGGTCGAAAGATTGAAAATGAATTCGTCATTATTGAATTCAGGAGTACAGTATAGTTGGTAATACATGTCACTGTCATTCTCGACTAAAGGGTCACTTCGCAACAGTTAGCCACTGTCGAAATAATGAATACAGATACAACGTGTAGATGAGTCATAATAGGCTATGGTTTTGAACTTTTGATTATTGTTAAGTGACCAAAATTGGGTCCTGTTGACTTTGAAGGGGATTTCCTCAGTCACCATTGTCCGGTAAATGTAAACGTCGCAAGTTCCAGCGTGGCAAGAGTCAAGGACCCCCAAAATTGCAACCAATGCAGGCCTATAGGCCTTTATAATTATACTTGCAGAATAGCTGGGTTCTTGTGTTTGAAATGGGAATGTATACGATGATAACATCATCTAATTTGGAATAACTTGATACAGGGCTTTTCATTATGGCTCTAAGAGAGTAAAATGAAAGAGAGAGAGAGAGAGAAAGAAGAAAAAAAAGTTGGCTTATCAACATTAACTTTTTTTGTTTAAATCCCCAGTATAATTTCCACTGGTGCCCGCTTTTACTGGCATCTGATACTTTATAGGTCGATTCTTCTAAATTTCGGGAGGTATTGTGACCCTCTTGGATAATTATGTTCAAGGTGAAAGCGTATACAATCGTCCCCTCTTGAATCTCAGAACTTTATGAACAATCAAAGATTCAAAGATTGATCAAGAAAGTTTTTGGAAGATATCAACTTATCCTTCAAGAATAAACCATAATTTTCACAATCATCTCCTGATGAAAAATGAAAAAATGTATTCCAACTTTCTGGGAAACGAATTATTGAAATTTCGCATCCTTTAGTACTTTTATACAGGCTCATGTAGATGACAGCCTTTATTATACATCAACTGCACAGTTTGCACAATTAGAATTAAACCTTCGGATATGGTCTCCTAATTTTGTACAGCTACACTGTAACAAATAATTTGTTCATTGGTAATTTTTACGTATTTTTTCCATGTAGAATTTACTTGAAAACATTAGTTTTGCCACTTACGCACTAAATTTAAGTCTTGCTAACTCAAACTTTCAATTTAGTAGAACATACGTGGAATATTTAAGTAAAATCAAATACATAAGAACTTTAAGTAATTTCAGCTTGTATTAATTTAGTAATTTTAACTCAAAATCAGAAATTATACGTATTACTCAAACAATTTATGTTGATTATTCTTATCTTTTTAAAGTAAGGACCGATGCAGTGCGTAATAGAAATATTTACATAATTTATGAATATTCATTAGCACCAAATTAAACTCTTTTTTAAATAAAACAATTCTTTTTTGTGGTTGAATGAAAATTTTAGGACTTTAAAACATTTACTAATTCATTTAACATGGCTAAGCAAAGACAAGACAATTTTTAATTGTTACCCAGTTCAAAACAAATCAAAACTTGATATTTCAGGAAATTGTCAACCAATTTCCCTTTTAAGATGCTACGATCAAGTATATATAAAATTTGGAGCCTTTGAATATGTGTCGAATTGAAGCGTATGTAATAGTTTGTGATGGTGGTAGATATATGTATATATATATATATATATATACGGTTAAATCTTAAATAGAAGTCAGGGGCGGATCTAGCTTTTTGCTAAGGGGGGGTTTGACCAAAATAATGACGATGCGGAGCATCGTCCACGAGCCGCGAAGCGGCGAGCCGATTTTTTTTGGGGGTGTTTATTTGAACCCCGTAAGTGATGTTTTCCTGGCATCTATTAACACAATGGAGACCATAAAAAGCAGTTCATGATAACGTCTTTTTAAATCAAGTAACAGTTTAATACACAGTTATATCCAGAGTTATCATGTGTTTGGTTAAGTTACCAGATGAGTTGAATATCTTCTCACAATATTTGCACTTGAAAGGGTTTCTCTTCAGCGTGCGTTCTTTTTTCTTTCTTTTTTTCTTTTTTTTTCCTTTTTTTTTTGGGGGGGGGGGGGGCGCCCAAGGGGGGGTTTAAACCCCCTAAACCCCCCCCCCCCCCGTAGATCCGCGCCTGGAAGTAGTGTTAGTGATTAGTGATTAATCTTAAATAGAAGTAGTGAATGATTAGTGGATGTTGCTTGTTAGATTAGATGGGTACCAAATCGTGCAATATGTAATCCTCTCATAGCTTTTTTTTAATTATCTAAAATGATTACAATACTTAAATTATTTACGTTAACGTAACTCGATTTAACTGAGTAAAAATGTATTCAGCAAAATAAGTAAATTCTACTTAAGATGCCGTAGGTAATATTTACTTAATAAAAATAAGGCAATTCTTTTCCTCAATTTTATTGAGTTATTTCGACTATTATTTGTTTACAGTGCATAATGCCATTATCATTTTTTTTAAACAGACAAACAACACAAACTGACCCACCGGCCCCCCCCCCTAGCCTCCCAAACCGGTAAAAAAATAGGATAGTAACGTACCTTTAAACAAAAGAAAGAAAAAACAGCCCCCCCTGACCCCTCCCCCCCCAAAAAAAAAAAAAAAAAATCCCCCCCACACCAAAAAAAAAAAAAGGTCCACCCGTTCATTTTGCCATTCACCGCTAAATATAAGCTCAAGATTTGGTTCCCCCCCCCCAGGGGCGGATCCACGTAGCAATTTTTTCGGCCTGCCCCCCCCCCCAGTCCCCAAAAAAGGTTTAAGAAAATAGAATAATAACATAAAGTTAACCTTTTTTAAAACAAAAAACAAAAGCGGCCCCCCTGACCCCCCAAAAGTTATATTTTCGCCCCCCCCCCAAAAAAAACCCCTCTCCATCACCCCCCCCCCCTTGTCGCCGGCTGGATCCTCCGCCGGCGCTAAATTTTTCCTCGAAAACTGGATCCAAAAAACAAACAAAAATGTGCTTTTACCCCCCCCCCCCCCCACCCTCCCCCCCCCCCGGCCCAACTCACTGCTTTTACAAAATTCGTGCGTGAAATTTTGTTATTTGGTGAGTCCAGGGCGCAATAACGCAACTTTCAGCGACACTTGCTTACAGGCGCGGATCCAGGATTTCTTAGGGGTGGGGGCCCAAATTTGAAATCAATTTGAAATTTAGTGTGCTGAAATATGAAAATCGTGCCGGCCAATTTTTTTGCTCAGTAGGGGGGGGGGGGGGGGAGGGGGTGAGCACTTTTTTGGGTCCTCGAAAATTTGAAAAATTACACCCCTCCCCACCCCCCTCCCTTGAGCGCCAGGGGGGGGGGAACAAAATTGCCCGGGGGGAGGCAGGCCCCCCAGGCCCCCCTTGGATCCGCCACTGCTTGCTTAAACATGTATATATTGCTCTACAAATCAAATCTGCCACATGTGAGAGAAAGAGATGATATGGTACTCGCCTGTATTATATTTTAAACAGAAGTTTTATTTTCACCTATAAAATGTTATTGTGAAAATAAATGGTCAACATTAAATTTTTTAGTCTTTAGCAAGTGTCTCATTTGAATTAAATATTGCTTTAGACCATGATTTACGTCATTCAACCAAAATATTGGGACCTGCCAGTGCCACAAATGCGGCATTAAAATATTTGTGCTTCTCTGCCCGTAAATAAATACCTAAAAACTCCTGAGATACCGGGGGCTCCGTCCCCTGAATCCCCCACACCAATTTACGTTTCGCTCGCTACCCTCTTACTGATCGTAAATACTTTAGCCCCGCACTTTGATAAATGTTCCGCGGGGCCTGTGTAGCATAAAACACTGATCTTTATGTCTTTAACGTGACATAGCTTCATCTCCCCTTGCAAACGAGAAAGAAAACATGGTCATTAAAAGGGATTAAGCGACAAACAATAATTGTGTTTTAAATTTATGCAAATATTTGTTTGAATAAGCACTGCTATTCACCAGAATCTTCTTTGTAAAAACAAATTTTACAAATCTCATCCATGCTTACTGAGTTTAGACGTTCCATTAATACTCATTAAAGAATACACTTCTCCTAATCTGAAAGTGATCTTACAGTACAGCGGCAGAATTGCATGGCTGAGATTTGTAAAAGTCGTTTTTACAAAGAAGATTCTGGTGAAAAGCATTGCCTATTCAAAAAAATCTTTGCATCCGTTGAATCACAATGATTATTTGTCGCATGATTCTTTTATTAAATAACC
>JAVYIG010010673.1:0-67204 GCA_035222895.1 Strongylocentrotus droebachiensis | reverse complement strand
CCAAGAAGTTAGACTTATGACAGTTTTTTGAGAAACAGTCCTCAGTTTTTAAATAAACTTTCGTTTAGATTGTTTGGACCTCTGAAGATAAAAAGACTCAATAACACTTTATTTGGAATAGGAAAGGTGAGTGATATGTCTTGCCGATGTGATAAACTATGTGGAATAGAATGATCAGTACTTGAATCAAACTCACGTTTTTTAACGACACTTTTTTAACGGAATAAAATTATTCAGAACGTAAAGAGGTAGATGAATGTGAATATTGGCTAGTTAGATTTTTTAAACGGATTTTTTTTTACACGCTGATGTACATTTGGTTTAGGATTAATACATTTTAGTAAATTATTAAATTTTGAAGACACAAGTTTAATCCAAATTAATTGATAAAGGTCAGGTTCATTTATTAAATGTGATTTTATTCAATGATGGACTGTTTTTAATTGATGTAATAGCCATTTACAATTTTAAGTTGCATCTGTAGTGGGGTACAGTCCGCCGTGCACGCTGATTCGTGTAATCGTGTATTGTGTGGAAGATGGTCTTAGAGTAAATGAAGAAAAAAAATATAAACGATTGTAAAGGATTTCTTTAAATACCAATATATCGATTGAAAATTAAGAAGTTAGGGTTATAGGAGACAGAAAAAGTACCTTTATAAACTGCAGCAACAGCAATTAGTATATATAGTAATTAGTAGTAGTAGTAGTAGTAGTAGTAGTAGTAGTATAAGTAGTAGTAGAAGAAGAAGAAGCATCAGCAAAAGTAGTTCAATGGTATTTGTTATTATAATAAATTTTGAAGTATTGTACAAAGAACCGGGGGTATAAAAGGAAATATAGAATATAGTCGCAAACGTGAACGTTGTATGAACCGTTGTTCCTTAAATCGGTAGGATGCAAAATAATAATAATAATAATAACGTTACTTATAAAGCGCTTACCACCGAAGTCTCTTAGCGCTATAACACATAAAATAACACACAACGCAAAATCAGTGTAACACAATAACCAAAACAAGAGGCGTCAACTGAAATATTATCTCAGTAAATTAAAATGTAGATACATACTGGAACTTTCTTATCACGTTTTCTACCTGCACTTGCCAAATTAAAAAATAGGATGAGACAAAATTAATAATTGAAGTTAATTGACACTCTTCTTGACACGTACAATGTTTGTCATTGTTTTTTGACACTGTACAACATTTTTTCCTTCAATATTACGACAAACATTACTTCCCAAACGCGTGGGATAGTTGTGCTTTTTAATATACATCTACGTGTTTAAATTGTGAAGCATGATTCATAAACGAAAATAAGGAACGGGTTTGGTACTTCCAAACCGCGCTTGAAATATAGAGTACATTGTAGGCTATTATATACTTCATGTTTAAAGAATAAATTATATGTTTTGTTTTTGTATTTGATTTGTTGCATCGTATGTTGGTATCGGGGTTTGTTTTTTCTTGAAATAGTGTCATTTCTGTTCATTTTGTTTGAATGATCGAACATGTCTCTGACAAAAGGAATATACAACATCACTCCCGGCTTGAAAAAAAGAAGATGCGTTCATATGTTTATTACCTGTACATGTTTGTTGTCTGTATTATACACGGGGCATGCATTAACAATACATAATGTTGTTAGTTTCTCGCAATATCAAAACGGAATGCGACACGGTTAATGAAAGCAGATCATGTCAAACTGTTCAGTAATTGTCGACGCGGTTAGAGTCACCGCATTGGTCAATATTTTACACCAAAGCGGCTATAATTACCGCTTCCAGTTGATTCTATTGTTCGTAAGGACTGTAAGATTCGCAGCTGTAGAATAATAACCTTTTCCCGCCCCTTTTTCCGTCGTCTCACGATGGTGTATTAGAAGAAAATAAAAACAGGTTTAGTCGAACGTTAGGGCATCGTTTCACCAAAGCCGTCATTTTTACAAGTTCAACGACATCCCATTAGATCGCGTATTAAATTTAATACATGCGTTTCAAGGGGTTGTCGTTGAAATTGTTCTTACGACGGTTTCATGAAACACTGCACATAACTTTATTGGATAACTTAATGTCCTTTCTTTGTTGTTGATTTTTAGCGTCTCAAGCCATAAGCACAACATAGGATTTGAAGTATGTACATGTAACTATGTAAATGCACCATACATTGTATTGTACTAAATGTATTGTTATGTCATTATTCTAGTCTGAATACAATCGGTAGCTCTTTCATAACCTTCATGTTACGTCATCAGTATGCAAAATATAATTATTTTGTAATACAATACGGTATTGTGCAAGTACAGAAGACGCATACACATATTATATCCAGGATAAAGTCTATGGGGTGATATTCTCGAAAGCGGACTAACTTTAGTCCCATTGGTTTTAATCCACGACTAAGTATGGAATGCCAAGTGTCTATATGAATCTGTTTCTGAATAATTTAATCTGTCTGGAAATTGAAATAAAATGTAATAACATAATTAATAAACAACAATATAACTATGATATAATTATGTTATCATGGTAATTTAGGGACATATCAAATTATTCAAAAATATATTTATGTAGACACTTGGCATTCCATACTTAGTCGGCGGATTAAACCATTGACTAAAGTTAGTCCGCTTTCGAGAATATCACCCTATGGTATTTGCATTAGCAATCGTGCTATCGTTTAACAAACCATGATACATATACATGTGGTTTATTTTGGCAATACCAAATGTGAGTACGTGGAAGATTTCCTGGAAATACTTCGACTGCATCACAAGAAATATGTAAAATGAAAGGTTTGTTGAATTAAACAAAAAGTATACATAGATGTCTATCAAGTATTAGATGCACAGTATGTATTTACACATAAAGGGTACTAGTTTTGATACAAGTTGAAAGTATACTATCAAGTACATAGACAATATACAATAATATTAGAGAGTATTTGGTCAATAGATGATGACGTAGAATGTATAAACGATATTGTTTTACTTAATGATTTATTGTCTTTTTGTTTGTAATGTCGCACGGAAGATTGGTGGTAGACGTTTGGGCAAAGGGAGGAAAAGAACAAGAGTACGAGAGAGAGAGAGAGAGAGAGAAAGAGAGAGAGGGAGAGAGAGAGAGAGAGAAAGAGACAGAGAGTGTGAGTGAGAGAGACAGAGAGAGGGACGGAAGAGGGAGACATAGAACAAATATAG
The DNA here is from genome assembly GCA_035222895.1 of Strongylocentrotus droebachiensis. Taxonomy (NCBI): domain Eukaryota; kingdom Metazoa; phylum Echinodermata; class Echinoidea; order Camarodonta; family Strongylocentrotidae; genus Strongylocentrotus; species Strongylocentrotus droebachiensis. Next base: position 64,005 of record JAVYIG010010673.1, on the reverse strand, counting down.
ATAGAGAGAGGCAAGAGAAGATCGAGCTAGAGAGAGAGAGAGAGAGAGAGAGAGAGAGAGGGAGGGGGGGGGGCAATATATATATGGGGGGGGGGGGGGGGGGGGTAAACGCTGATTATACCTGGTATAATATACAAATATTGTTCAGGTTCGAAACTAAGTCACGTCTGTCGGAAATGGACGTAAATCATTCTATTGCTACGTCCTTTTAAAAATATTTTTTTATCGATTCCAAAACAATAAACATTGACCATTCTTAGAAATCCAGTTGTTTTTTATCTTGACATAATTCAATACAGTTTCAATTCATAGATTGTATACGATTGATGGACAACAAAATGAAATCAGTTCGTACACATCTGTAACGACAATAAGTGCACTCACACCCACACTCACACACACCTACGCACCACCATACGCCCACCCCACACACAGACACACGCCCTCCCTCGCCGTCATTCTTTCTTTCCTCGCTCATATTCTCTCGATATCATCCTCCATTTCATTCAATCTAATATTTGTTTTTCAAAAGATTCTCCTCCCAATTCGTGGACTCGAGTCTTAAAGATGAAGTTGAGTTCTTGTCATGCGATTGCATTGTGAAAGAAACGATGTGGAATCGACCAGAAAAGGTTTATCATCTAGCATATAAGAATTTGTGTGTATTGCAAGGTTCTGGGAATCATCAAAATGATAAGAAATTTGGCCAAGTCTTGGTAAAGTTACAAACACTGTACACAGAAAGATGTATATGGGACTACACGAACACGTGGCGTAAAAATCCTACCCCGGATTTTTACGATGTTACATGACATATTTAGAATATGAAGGCATTTGAAGAGCCATGCTTTTCAGGGAACATGTCTTATCTGATGTTCTTCCACACTTGCATAATAAGAATGATAACGCTCACAAATTATTTGTCACCTCTTCCCAGAACTCAACCTTCTCTTCAGTTTAAGAACTCCCACCATTCTCTCTTTTATCCGATGGCGCTAAGCATGCATAGCAGAGGCTTTCATGAAATCAAATTAAAGGCAATATCAGTATCCCCTTTAGTTGCTTTTACTATGAACATGACGGGCAAAGAAAGAGGACAAAATATACAGTTTCTCATTCTACCCTCAACTATTGCTGTGGTAGACAAAGGAACATTCCTTCACTGCTATTATGTAAAAATGTGTAGAACAGGTGAATATGCATGTGACACCTGATAGCAGTGAAGGGATGTTCCTTTGTCTACCACAGCAATTGTTGAGGGTAGAATGAGGAACTGTATATTTTGTCCTCTTTCTTTGTCCGTCATATTCATAGTGAATTCGTCCTCGGATTACGTAATTTGTCATTGTGACGTTCGTACATTATACAAGGTGAGACACAGGGGTATCACAATTACGTTTGCTTGATTTCTGAAAGTCTTTGCGATCACGTTACGGACTTTTAGATTCTGCACGACGAGAACGTGGATTAATTGCCCTTTTAAGGCAATGTTGACGTCACTGCCAGTGCCTTAAATGGACGTCACATTGCCTTAAAAGGGCAGTCCACGTTCTCGTCGTGCAAAATCTAAAAGTCCCTAATATCTAAGCTTTCACCAACCTTCAACTTTCTCTCAAACAGCATGCTAATAAGGGTACGGTGGCTTGGAAGAGATAAACAACAAATATATATCTACATCATAATGAAGCAAATTCACGTTTCATAGACAATCATTTTAATAAAGTATAAATGAAGTTTAGATCACACACAGAGTTTAAATTATACAAGAGGGTCAATGATAATTATGAACATACATGATGTCGAAATATCTCACAAATATTACAATACACACGAAGAAATAATGGCAGGTATCCGTATTTCAAGCATAGTAATTTTATTCCGGCTTTGAGACCCCGCCCAAGTTGGGAAAGATAGTCTACCGATGTATGGAGTGCCAAGTGTTAACCTAATCATTCGGGTAAAATTATCATATCGACCTAAATGGACAAAAGAAAATTAAACAACATAAATCATGCCAGAACAAAAGTAATTTACCTTTCCTATAATATGGCCTTTACATCAGTTCGTTTATTCCTTTTGTCAAAGTATTAAAGTAATTCCTTCAAAAAATATCTATAACAAATTACGGTAATTGTTATAAGCTACTAAAAACCCTTGCATTTGATTGGCTGTGAGAAGATTTTGTCGTAGATCTGTGGCCATTGTTTTTATGAAACAGGACCCAAGGCCCTGTTACACGAAACTTCGCGTACAATCAATCGTAAAAATCTATCGTACATTATAATCTCTAATCGTGGTACTTTCTGTTGTAAAGTTTACGATTGACTGAAGAAGATACCACGAATTTAAAGGAGCTTTATTCAATTCGTATCCGTAACACAAAATCAACCGTGTGTTACTTTTTATTGTAACTTTATGGCTGATTGAAGAAGACACTGTACAATCAATTTCGGGGAGATTCAATATGACTTTCTAGTTGTTACTGTACAGGATCTTGGTCTCATTTATTCTACGTTTAATGAATACAGGCCAATGTATTTTCTTACAATACAAGACATACAATATTTAGACACTGAACTTGGGTACATAGATCATATAATTATGTTTTAAAAAACAACTTTAAAAATATTTACTTTTTTACCGATTTGTTGGTTGCAAATTGCTTCTCTACCCACCTTCATTGACATAACAATGGCATTTCACATACAGAACGGCACATTGTACTGTTACCCGATTACAGTAGGTTTTCCTGTCTATTTTAACACTTTTTTGTAATTCAATCTCATACTTTTTCATTTAATTTCGTCCCGAAACCTAATCTTAATCAGCATCTCATAGTCGATAGTGTCTTTAGCAATTCATTATCCAACTTTGTCCAATCAATTTTTATCATTGCATCCATTTTCCTTAAATTCACGTCAAGTTTGGCATCATCGGCTGCCAACATACAGTTGCATGAATCAGTTTCGTCACTTTGCAATCGATTTCGTCAAAGCGGCATTCAATTTCGTCACTCCTTCGTTTTAAAGTCATGTCTATATAATGAGCCAAATTTACATGAAACTCGCTTCTAATTGGTTGCTCGAAGACGAATTTGATTGCAGCCTCGTGAGTCGAATTTTTGAATGAAATATGGCGCAAATGAACGGATAAGTGTTGAAATTGATTGGCTATTAACTAATTTGATTGACAAACGACCCAATTTGGCTTTGACATGTGCACGATCCCAGATTCCTGGGACGAAATTAATGGTCACAAAGATGAGTTTGAGTGCAAAAAAGTGTTAATATTGACGGTAAATCCTATATTAGGCTGTTAATTGATACACTCACTATAAACCACATCTTAACATATTGCTCATTTCAAACTACACACGTAACAATGCCAACTAAAACATAACACAACATTCATATTACTGATTTCAAAGTACATGTACATCCCATATAAAAACTATGGTAAAAATTGATATAAATTTGCTCCATGAAGAAGTAAAGAAGTTTACTGGTAGAAGGACTTATCTGTAGCTACTTTACATTTATGTCTTTGTTCCCCCATCCATGATAAAATCATGTTAAAGACCAAATGACGGAGTCTATGAATAAAATAATAGCAGAGCTATTTAATTACTTTCAAGAAAGTTCTAATCTTATTAATTCATTTGGAATTATAAAATCTTGTTTGTAAGTGTGGCAGGCAAGTGTTTTGAATAAATGTCATCTTGTATGAATGATACTTACTGTTCTGTACCGAAAATGTGGTATGACATGAACAATAGATTCTGTACAAGTTGAACATTCGAGGTAATTAACTTAGGAACAACTCTTCTTAAATTTCTTCCTTGATTTTTGTACGCTTCCAAATGGACATGAGAAAGTTACTTCCCTTACCCTTACTGGGAATCACATTTCAAATTCAAGATCTGCAATTTACTACAAAATATCTACCAATTCATAGTAATTGATGTATTATGGCAAGAATTACAGAAAATCGTCATGATCATCACGTGTAGCCTATCAAAAGAATATTAAAGGCAAATCCAACCTTTATAAACGAGTTCATTTGTATGACAACAGAAAAATAGGATGATCAGAATTGCAAAAGTTTGATATAAATCCGAACAATAATAAGGAAGTTATAAGTGTTTGAAGGATGAGATTACTACATCCATGCGAATCTCAAATTGCCAATTTGGTCAATAGCTCGTGACGTATACACGGACAACTCTCCCATTTGTTGTGTATACAAATAAAATTAGTATGTGTTTTTCTCCTAAGTGCTTCTCCCGTCGGGCACTACTCAACATACAGTATGGATAGGCATATCATTGCAGGTCCTCTAAAAGTATTAGGCCCTCATAGTTATACATTTTGAAGAAGAAAAAAAAAAGAAGAAAAATCACATTTAAGTAATTTTTAGTGTTGGAACGATTGAGCAAGTTGTCCGCCACTACGTAACAATGACATTACCGATTTAGCCAATTTGAACTCCTCATATCTATAGTGATTACAAATATTACAATATTCACAACTTTCTTATGTTGCGTTTGATTTTTGTTCAAACTTTCTCTAGATTTCTCCGATTTTTTTGCTTTCTAATAAGGTTGGATTTCTCTTTGAGGCTATAACATTAAGGTTATGGCTTTATCTCTCACTCTGCTAAAGGGTTATGCTTGTTCCAAAACAAAAACAATTCTTACTTTTAAAACACCTGTGCTGCAATCACGTCCTATCTATACAAAAAAAGGTGTTTATAAAAGTTTTAGCAACTGTTTTACCCTTCCTAAAAAATCTGAATACATTCATTTTTCCTGAATGAAAAGATTGACAAATTTAAAAGAGTTTCCTTTTTGTCCTTAATACTTTGTTCTTCATTCGCATAACATTCATTAATGTTAATATTAGAAAATTTGCATTTATCTTAAACACATATACAGTAGCACCTAATAATTCTTGGATATTCAGAATGTTTGATTCATGCTGTAAAACAGTGATATAAATTGACCAACAAAGACATTTTTCCTGGGTGGAGCAATATATGAATGAAAGTTTCTAGTCTGTTTGACACATAAACATTGAATGTGATGATGGCTTAAAAAGCAGATTTAAAAACTAGCATTTATAGATGTCTTAGATCTATACAAAATATTAAAAAAATGATATTAAAATAAAAGATGCATAGAGGAAAGGCTGGTTTAGGAAAATACAGCCAGTGGAATTTACTCTTTACTTAGACCAAATGAACCTCAGTACCATTGAAATATGGAATGAAAAACAAACAAAATCTTCATAGAATGAAAATATATTGAATGAAAATAAACTTATACTTTGAATTACAACTAAAAAAACAAAATATTAGATAAAGAATGTCACAACATATCTATGATTGAAAGACTCATCTTGCAAACTAAATCTAATAGCTGCACAGAAATGAATTAACCCTTAGACTATTGATTTTTCTTATTCCCCATAGTCCTATTACAGGAGCCAACTTGTTTCAGTACGCAGTGGCCTTAAAGATAAAGACCAGTTATGGTCATGCGATTGCATTGTGAAAGAAACGTTGTCGAATCAATCTGAAAAGGTTGATCATCTAGCATATAAGTATTGGTATGTACTGCAAGGTTCTGGAATCATCAAAATGATAAGAAATTTGGCCCAGTCACACAGAGAGATGTATGTGGAACTACGCGACACGTGCGCTATATCTATCAGGTCCAAATAGATACAATAATTTACCAAATATATCAATTACCGTAGTAGGCGGTTTCTCTGCAAAATTGTATCATCACGTATTAGTCAAAACATATTCTTTCACATGATTGGTAATAAGAGCTTCCATTTCAATTTTTGAGAGGGGGGGGGGCGTTTCCAAAACTGGTCTTTACCTTTAATGCGTCAGTAAAAATCTAAATTGCTGTTTGGTTTTCTGCAATGACGCAAGTTTCCAGTAAAGAGAGAACTACATGAATTCATTAGTTCTTCCAAACCAAGTTAAAATGATGCATACTGATGCTGAACGGTCTGTGATATAATGAAATTAATGTGAAATAGACTTCAAATCTGATACTTTTTGTTAAATCAAACAGCTTTATGATTTCACAGGCTCTTTAAAGTACAGTTACATTTTTCAAAGGTGTATGAATTGATGACATGATTATAAAACAATTTGCATAAAGTTAAACTCCCATGCTACAAAAAAAAAAAAAAAAAACTGACAATGAGGCGAATTCGTGTTCTAATACTGTAAAATAAATCTTAAAAATTACTTCAAACAAAAAAAGATGCATACAGGTAGTTCATATCTTGAATTAAAAGCATGTATGTACTGTAGATTTGTTCCTAGAGCACATAATTCTAAAACAAAAAGAGAAAGAAAATTGATATCATTTTAGAAACCAATTTCTAAACTGTTTCTGGGCAAGGTAAATCTCCTGATTAATGGAATTTAGAGATAGTCAAGTAGACCTGTATATATCTGTAAAATTTTATTTTAGATATATATAATCTTTAAAAATTGCACTTCAGATAAGAACCATCTACACAGTCATGGACGATTATCAAAGAGGGTATACGGTAATGCACATTTGATGACTTTGATATAAGGATTTCTGTAATCAGTGATTTGTTAAAAAAAATGTAAAAAAAATCTATTTAAAAAATATCTTGTGTCTTTAAAAATTTCATTTCAGATTAAAATCATCTACATAAGTCATGAAGGATTATCCGGCAAAAAGGGAAAATGCAAATTTCATGACTTTGTGATTTTATTTTGATTAAAAAATAAAAAATAAAATGAATAAACGTGGGGAAAAAAACTTAAGAAATGCACAGAAATAAAATGAATAGTATCTGAATGTTGAGTATTTATGTACTCAGAAACTGGTCCTATCCATGGAAGTAATGCACTACATTATCTGGGGGGTGTTTCACAAAGATCCTAAGTCGAACTTAACTCTAAGTTGGACTTCAAAATTATGGAGAGCCATTTGTAGCCCTTAAAATAAAATGTATTCAAAAGCGAAAAATCAAGTATTTTTAGACTTTTCATAAATTTCACATCAAAGAACATGAAACCTCCTTGATAATAGAAAATATGAATGATTTGGAGCAACATTTTATGCCTTATGACTTATTGCAGGTTTGACTGTGGAGTCCAGGGAAAAAAATTAATATTTATTTTCGGGGCTACTTTTCAACCTTGCCTGCATGAAAATAATATTCTAAAATTTGTTTTGCATTGAACTTTATGCAAATTTTCGGGGGCTTTTCTGATTTTCATGGGCTCTTTTAGGCATTTCGGGGGCTATTTCGCCCTGAGCCCCTGTGTATTTTTTTCACTGATAGAGTCAAACCAAGAGGGGGACCCCAGACAGGTCTGAAGGTCTGAGGATTATCCATAATGACACAATTTACGATTTCATGATTATATACTTTGCACCAACCAACTCAATCACTGCAAAAGGTCGTAAGTACACTTTATATGTGATTTCAGGCAGTGATTAAAATCACATCAAAAACACTATGAAAGGTTTGATGAGCTAAATAGGTTTGTCGAGTAATATTTATACAAAGCACAGGTTGGCAATGATTCTTGTTTAAACTGACATTAGCCTACAAACACATTATATTAATGCAAAGACACATGTGAGTTGCCTGGCATGGGTATCTAAAACCTGTAGGCCATATCTGTACGTTTAAGGAAAAAGAATTGAACATTGGCCGTGTTCACCGTGCAATGTATGCCTACTAAATCATGTTGCTGAAACTTTGTCCAAATGTATAGTTATTCTTTACTAAGAGACAGTGGCTGTGCTCACATGCAATGTTTTCCTACTAAATCATGTTACTGAAACTTTGTCCAAATGTATAGTTATTCTTTACTAAGAGACAAAGTAATGTAAAAGAAACGTTTCTTGACATGGCCAGCAATCTGATTTTCAAAAATAGCAATTTGAGTAAATATTGAAATCTAAACAAGCATCACCTTCCTGATTAAAGTTCTAAATAATAAGAATTCTTGCAACTGGAATTTTGTGCATTGAAGCCTTTGGGCCAATCAAATTTGAAATTCTGTCAAATCAAAAAATTAAATATCTGTCATATTTAATAGTATCTTGATAACCTTTTACTGCCAACATGAGGGAAATCTCAAGGCAGAGTTTAGAATAGAGTGCTTTGTATGTTTTCATACAGAAGTTACCAGAAAAAGAGAGGAATATAGGATTGAAGTTATTCACAACATCAGTTTTTGAAAACCGAACAATAGGAATCATCCTTCTACAAAAGGAATGGTTGGCAGTTATACTGTATGTTGCAATGTCTGGGGGGCGTTTCACAAAGACTAAGATCAACTTTAAGTTGGACTTAACTATGGCAGGCCATTCATGCCACTGGTTGCTCTCACTATCGTTCTCTCAATTATGATCTTTAGATAATATGATTTTCCTTCATAAATGAACTATCAAAAAAGGAAAAATTGTGTAGATTTGTGACCACGATTTGTAAGTACCTTGAGAGATCAATGCCAGTAAATGGCGAGAGCAAACAGTGGCATGAACGCCTGCCATAGTTAAGTCCAACTTAAAGTCGATCTTAGTCTTTGTGAAACACTCCCCTGGGCAGAAATCAAAAACAAATTAGCTAGCATCAGCATCACCCACGTAATGCAGTACCATCTAATCAATGGTATGTGTACACCCAATAATGGCATTCATGGCTGCAAATTTGTTGTGAAAGAAATATTATCACCCGTTGCAGTTGAAATCCAAAAGCCTGGCAGGTTTGACTTAGGTGGCTGTGGTGAAAGGTGAGGTGGACTCGGTGTACCTCAGACAAGGTGGAGGGAGTAGTTATGTCTTCTTTTCCCGGTTACTAGAGAGAGTGGGAAAAGTAGAACAATATAGCTGATAATTAATAACGACATTAAACATATGAAGCATGCGAATGAGTTCATTATACGATCTATCTGCATTTAAGTTGAGGCTGTATCGTACTGAAGCCTGGGGGATGTTTCATAAAGCTGTTCGTAAAATAACGCATGACTTTACGAACGACTTGAATATGAAGTGCCAGATACGATGCCCAAAGTTTTTCCTGATGTTTTCACAAAGTGTGACTACTATATTTCGAATAACCTCAATCAAATTATGGCAAAAAACATACTTTGCATTAAATTTGTTTGTTATAATAAGAATTTTAATCTACATTCGCACAGTTCAACTTTAGTTGATGCAGTTAAAAACTGATTGAGCATCCCATTTGGCTTTTCATATATAAGTCATTCGTAAAGTCATGCGTAACTTTACGAACAGCTTTATGAAACACCCCCCTGAAGAGGTTTTGATAAAAGCACAAAAACCAGAGAAGCAGTTTTAATAGTGAAAGTTTTTAGGAAAATCCAATAAAAATATTAAAGTAAAATTTGTGTAGTTGTAATCAATGAAGCACAAATTGGCAACCTCGTGATGTATCTAGAAAGCCCCTCTCTCACACATAAAATGTCATACATTTTCATTTTCTTACTTTTTGATGATGTAATAATTTTGTTTCATACAGGGGTTGTATTAACCACTTGACTGCTATTGGCTGAAAATGCATTCATACCCCCCTGTGCTACAGCATTAGTTTTGGAAGAGCGCCATCTACTGTTCAAGACCTGTATAACATCATTGCAGTGCTAATTACACAGTAGGGCTTGGCATTATTCAGTGCTACGGTCTTGAAATGCAGAGAGCGAGAACACGTACAGTACATGTACGTGGGTAGCAGTCAAGTGGTTAAGAAAAACATTTGCAATAATTATAATTAAGGGCATACATTTTCTTTAGGGAAATAGACATTTCTGAATTTTCAGAGTACAGAGCAAATGGGAAGGAACCTCTCAAGATAACTCACAGAGTTGCCAAGTTGTGTTTAATTGATCGCAACTTCAAAAATTAATAATTAAAAAAAAAAAAAAATTGTATTTTGCTCAAACTTTCACTGACCTGTTCCTCTCATTTTCTGCTTCTATCAAAACCAACCTAATATAATTGAGTACCCCTTAAAGGTAATACAAAGTTTTGGGAAATTTTCAAAATTGGGTGGATAGTGATTCTTTACAATTTTGATATATTTGGATGCCCTTGTGGATGTATTATAAGCACTAGAAAATTTGGCCCCTGAAGCACTTCTGCTTTCGAGAAAAATTGAATATAAAAATTTACCGGTGCTCCCGGTAAATTTTGATAAATTTCAAATAGCGCCTACGGCCGTAAAATGGTAGCTGCGATCATGAAAATCTCAGAATATGTAGATATAATTTCCAAACGGTAATAGCTAATCGGTCGATTTTAGTCAAGAAACATTGTTTTTATAGCTTAATTAATATCTTGACATTGAGAGGGAGCTATACAACATACAGAGTTTATTGTTTACAATTTCATAACAGTAGACTCAATTTTAACCACGACAACGATTACTGAGTATTGTAGGATCGCATATGCTTCCAATATGTTCATTTGAACCAAATTCATGACCCCTTACCAAAACTTTGTATTACCTTTAAGATTCACAGCTGTATGGGATTTCTATAAGACTTGCCGACTGTAATATTGTAATAAGCTTGCAATTACAATTCTACAATCCGCAAGCCTCTTAGAACTTCAGTAAAGAAGATTCTACAATCACACAGAGGAGGCAGGGGTGGCTCAGTGGTAGAGCAGTGATCTTGTAACCCAGAGGTTCTGGGTTCAAACAAGTCAATGAGCTTGTGCCCTTTGGTAAGGCATTATTCCTCATTACCTGGGGGTGTTTCACAAAGATCCTAAGTAGAACTTAAAGAGAAGGTTGAGTTCTGGGAAGAGGTGAAAAATAATTTGTGAGCATTACTCATTCTTATTATGCAAGTGTGGAAGAACATCAGTTTTAAGACATGTTCCCTGAAAAGCATGGCTCTTCAAATGCCTTATATTCTAAATATGCATGTAACATCGTAAAAATTGGGGGGCCGGCTTTTTACACCACGTGTTCGTGTAGTCCCACATACATCTTTCTGTGCAAGTGTTTGTAACTTTACCAGGACTTGGCCAAATTTCTTATCATTTTGATGATTCCAGAATCTTGCAATACACACAAATTCTTATATGCTAGATGATCAACCTTTTCTGGTCGGTTCCACACCGTTTCTTTCACAATGCAATCGCATGACCAGAACCCAACTTCATCTTTAACTCTAAGTTGGACTTGAAAATTATGGAGAGCCATTTGTAGCCTTGAAATAAAATATATTCATAAGCAAAAATTCAAGTATTTTAGACTTTTCATAAATTCCACATCAAAAGAAGGAAATCTCCCATGATAATAGAAAATATGAATGATTTGAAACAACATTTTATGCCTTTTAACGTAACTTTTACAAATATTGTCAATGATGCTAATGGCTTTCCATAATTTTTAAGTCCAACTTAGAGATAAGTTCAACTTAAGATCTTTGTGAAACAGCCCCCAGGTCTCTCGGAGAGGACTTCAAGCTCTTACTTTTACAAACCATCATCCATCAAACCATCATCAAAACCTAAAATATAAAATTGTATGGCAGAATCTGGTAGGGTGCACAGTGTTGGTGGGTTGAAGTGACTACAATGACTAATAGTCTTTTCTTTTCACTCATCCACCATATTGTGGACTCTGTGACATAAATAACTACTATTAAAGGTAAAGACCAGTTTTGGAAACGCCCCCCTCTCAAAAAATGAAATGGAAGCTCTTATTACCAATCATGTGAAAGAATATATGTTTTGACTAATACGTGAACATACAAATTTTGCGGAGAAACCGCCTCCTAATTGATATATTTGGTACATTATTATATCTATTTGGACGTGATAGATATAACGCACGTGTCGCGCAAGTGACGCGTAGTCCCATATACATCTTTCTGTGAAGAGTGCTTGTAACTTTACCAAAACTGGGCCAAATTTCTTATCATTTTGGTGATTCCAGAACCTTGCAGTACACACCAATGCTGAATAGTTATATGCTAGATGATCCACCTTTTCTGATCGATTCCACAACGTTTCTTTCACAATGCAATCGCATGACCATAACTGGTCTTTATCTTTAAACATTTATATATTCGCGCCTTGTTCCTCTGAGTTTATATTGTTCGACTTTGGCTTTCTGTTTCATTCTTCCATTTTACTCTGATGAGTGCAAGACGTAAAGCTTTAGTTATGGCTCTTTTCAACAGGATTCTCCGATTTTGTAGTACCAATCATCTTTTCTATTAAAGGTAAAGACCAATTCTGGTCATGCGATTGCATTGTGAAAGAAACGTTGTGGAATCGATCAGAAAAGGTTGATCCTCTAGCTTATAAGTATTTGTGTGTACTGCAAGGTTCTGGAATCATCAAAATGATAAGAAATTTGGCCTACTCTTGGTAAAGTTACTAGCACTGTACACAGAAAGATGTATATGGGACTACGCACACGTGCATGACACGTGCGTTTATCTCTCACACACCAATAGATAAACTAATTTACCAAATATATCAATTAGTAGGCGGTTTCCCAGCAAAATTTGTATCATCACGTATTAGTCAAAACATATTCTTTCACATGATTAGTATTCAGAGCTTCCATTTAAGTTTTTGAGAGGGAGGCAATTCCTAAACTGGTCTATACCTTTAAATATTTCATGGCAGAATAGATGTGGTGCACAGTGTTAATTGGTGTATTAATTGAAGTCACCACCATGACTGATAATCTATTCCTTTCTTTCATCCACCAAACTGTCGTACTTTATTGCAAGATAGAATATCGTAGACTTACTGGTAGCAGTATTCAGCGATACCCCAGCCCTTCTTTCCATTGACGATCACATCAACGAATCCCTCGTAGAGTTTAGCTTCTCGGTCTTTGCCCATGTAAAACATGGGTGCTACCTTCACCTTCACTTCGCAGTCAAATCTCTCTCTACCTACAAAAGATAGTAATCACAGAAAGAAATGTTTTCATTTCATTTCATTTCTGTATTGTGTCCATATAGGATAATTGTTTATATTTACATCAACAATCTTGCTTCAAAAAATAAACATAGTAACAACATATAATTGACAATTCTCCTCCTCCTCCTCCTCCTCCCTTTTCTTTTATTCTTATATGCTCTAATCTGAAGTAGGTTTTTCGTTAAAAGAATTATACCTTGATATGGTATAACAGTAGGGGTACAACAGTAAAGTAAGTATACTGGAACAAAATATATATTTGTGTAACATGTCAATAAGATATTTTGCATAGTTTTCACAGTGAAATAATAATGATCTAATATTGAATGGCCTTGTGTGTGATACAAGGGTTTATCCCACAAGCTGATGAGCATATTTTACGAGTCGGCACTGTGAAATATTTCTCAAAGCGAATGTGAAGTTGGGGGCTCGAATGCCTCTGGGCAACAGTGAAGCATCTCACTTGTGCAAACCCTGGCCCATAGGTAACCATTTCTCTCTTCTTCGCCTTGCATCTAATTTCCTTCTCCTTCTCTATTATTTCTAAGATAATTGTATTTATTATGTTGAGTTTGGATATTCTGTAAATTTCAGATTTGTATGGCCAAATACATAATGATAATTATAAAAAGAAAAAAAAAATAGATTTCTGTTCCATGACCAAAAAGCAATTCAAAGTTGAATCTCTCGTTACCTACAAAAGTTAGTCATCACAGAAAGAAATGTTTTAACATTGAAATAGTAATGATATAATATTGAATAGCCTTGAGTGTGATACAAGGATTATTCTAGAAGCTGAGGAAATATTCTCAACACATTTGTGTCCTATGACCCAAAAGCCATTCAATATTATCATTATTGTTAATTGTATTTTTCGGTATAGCAATCTAAACCAGTGGGCAACAACAGAAGCAATAGGGCCCCGTTGTATAAAACTTTCCATTGATGGTAACTTTGCCATTAATGGCAACTACCATGGTAACAGAGCTCAACAACCAATCAAAATCAAGGTTTCCATGGTATAGTTACCATTCATGGCGAAGTTACCATCAATGGTAAGCTTTGTGCAACTGGGCCCTGATGGGACCATGGATGGGTTTATTGACCAATTTTTTGCCTAGAATCGGCATTTTCAAACGTCTTTCAGGCAAATTTTTAAGGTGATAAACGCAAAGCCTTTTTCAAACGTCTTTAGATATGGGCATATTGTAACGCCGAAAAAAGTATGTTTTGAATGTGACATACATGTACAGCCAGAATCACTTTTCTAAGACATGATAACGCAAAGCTGTTTTGAATTAACCCCACATAGAAATTGGACCTTCTCAGGTTAATTTCCGGTTCGGAGGCTAGCGCGTGCCATGTTGTTGTAAAAGCATGTGTGCGTAGTTGACCTCCAAGAAACTGTCTGCTTCCCGGGTCAAACGGCGCAAAGCAGCTGCGCAGAGACAAGGTCTTTATTTTGAATCGTGAAGAGACGATAAACGCGACATCCCGCCAATCACGTTCGTATAGTGGGGTACGATAGTGGGGTTCAATATGTACATATCTAGTGGCAAACACTATGAATATGACGGACAAAGAAATAGGACAAAATATACAGTTCCTCATTCTACCCTCAAAAATTGCTGTGGTAGACAAAGGAACATCCCTTCACTGCTATTATGTAAAAACAGGCGTCACATGCATATTCACCTGTTCTACACATTTTTACATAATAGCAGTGAAGGGATGTTCCTTTGTCTACCACAGCAATTGTTGAGGGTAGAATGAGGAACTGTATATATCATTCTCTTTCTTTGTCCGTCATGTTCATAGTGAAAGCACGATAAACACACCCCATGACTTACCACAGACAAAGCTGAATTTGTATTGGTCTGGAATCTTCCATGTATCTTCACCCGTAGAAACCATATCAAAGGTACTGTGTGTCAAGGTCACCTTGTAATCTCCTGGCCTCATCACATACCCTGTGGTGAGACTAGAAATAAGGAGAAAAGACAGTATTAATCACGTTTCGCAGTATTATTAGCATCATAGTTTTGATTTGATTTGATTTTATTTGATTTACAGTATTGGTTTCTGCATCTTTTTTCTTTTTTTCATCATACAATTTCATGAACGTAATATTTTAAGTGAATATAATTTTATACAGATAATAAACGAAATTAAACAAATATATTGAATGCATAATTAACATACATTAGATGCAGGAGGGCTATAGAAATAAGCAAAGTAGCTTGACGTGCCCGCAGCCCTCAACTTAGATATAACAATAAATTTTTTTTTTTAAAGAGTGACTTGCAGAGAAGAAAAGGAAAGGGGAGAGAAGGAGCATTGGTAATAATACAACAAATCTCATACATCTGCTGATTGAATGCAGGTTATTATTAAAGACATCCTTTAACAATCTTAAATCTGAGATGCACGGCCCTACGTGTTATCAGTGTCTGTGATATGGTGTAATATTAAAGCCCTAAAAAAATAGCGCTTCAAAATGATCAAGAAGTGCCTCAAAAAGTATAAATCTTAAACCATACTCGTTTTCCCCAATAAACTGTAGTGTTATGAAAACCGCTAGACAAACGCAACATTTGGTTTCGATTTCCAATCATAAATATCTTGATAATCAGACAGGCGATCGGCTTGTATAAGTCATGGGGTTCCTGACTGGCCTAAAGGTTTATAATTATCATTGCAGCATGAGCTGAATCCAGGATTTTGTTTCAGAATCTGACACAAAGTTACCGGATCTCTTTAAGGACGTGATATGTCACTGGACTGTGGATCACAAGGTCACGGTTCGAGTTCCGCAGTGGCACTAATGTCCTTTGGCAAGACATTGATCTACATTTACCCGATACTACAAATATACTGACATTATTAATTTCATAAACACAATGCCACAGGCTATCTTTGATCCAATAGAGCAAAAATATGCCTGGCAAAAATCATCCAATGATGATGGAGGACTAGGCATGTCATAAATAAGAATAAGAGCAATAACTATGCACTTTGAAGGCATTTTCAGTCTTAAACAAGAACTGAACTATCCCTTTAAAGCTTAGAACTACCTACCATGACAGCCTTCCTGGATAGCAGATCTTGCCTGCATGTATGCATGTACCGTCTTCTAGATGTAACATGTGAATGGCATAGCGATGGAGCTCATTCCAATCTCGATAGTTACCTTCATAACAAACACAAAAACATAGAATTATAATCATTTTTTTTTATTCTTATAAATGTAATGCTTCCTGGGAGAAATTTCAAAAGTTTGAACATATTTGTGGGTTACACCCAGTAAATAAGATCGATTGATCGATCTGTAACTGAAAAACAAGTCAGAAAAAATCTTGGAACCAGCAGGATTTTAACCTGCCATCTACTGCTTGCCGGGCAGCGACTCTACCACCAGGCCATCACTGGACCAGGGCACAGTCAAGATGAACTAGAAACAAATACCCAAGCTCTCCTGATTCATTCTGACTTATAAATATTCATAGTCTGCCATAGGACAATAACATTTATAAATATAATAGAATTATAACCAATCTTTCAAAGTTGTGTTTTAAACAATGAACTGCTTTTGAATTACATTCCTTTCTCTTTGGTTTCTTAGTAGGTAAGCTAGCTTTAACTTTGTTATTTCATAGGAAAAATAATATATAAGTAATGCCTGGCTGGAATGCTCCCCAGGGAGTGGAGATTGTGCACACTGAATCTAATGACGGGGGTAATAGAATATCTGTAAAGCGCTTAGAGACATTGTATTAAGCTCTATACAACCAGAATATTAGTATTAAATGCATAAGGTTATCTTTAAATGTTAAAAAAATTTCATGAAGTTGAGTGGGTTGCTTGTATTGAACGTAAATAATTTTGTTTTATCAAGTGCTAGATAATAATTGACAAGTACAGTGTAGACTCGTTTGGTTTTTCTGACTTGTGACATGAAGCATTTGTTCAAATTGCATCGAGTTAAATTTCCAAGACTTTAGGAGATTACAACAAATTGTTTAATAAAATTTGAGTGTGAGGGTGTGCGTGTGTATATCAAGTGTGTTTGAAAGAGAAAGAGAGAGATATTTAACGGAGATAAAGGAGAGATTGGAGAGGGGATGGAGAGGGGATGAAAAAGGGGGGGGGGGGGGAGAAGGGGGGGGGGGGGGTGAAGATAGAGATTAGGAGGGGAAAGATAAAGGAAAAGAGACATAGAGAGGGAGAAAGAGTGGAAACGGAGACAGACAGACAGGGAGTGGGAGAGACAGAGAGAGAGAGATGATGATGATGATGACTGCAGATATTCAGAACGGGATGAAAAGAGGGAAAAGGGGGTTAAGACAGAGATTAAGGAGGGGGAAGAGAAAGGAAAGAAGATAGAGAGAGAAGGTAGAGATGGGGGAGAGAGAGAGAGAGTGAGACAGGTAGACAGAGAGAGGGAGAGAGAGAGAGAAAAAAAAAGACGACTGAAGTCAAAGCCCTACCATATGAATGATCTCTCATGCCCACTACTACGATGTCTTGCTTGGCATGACCTTCGACCTCGACTGCACCTGTCATTTTTCCAAACTGTTCATGATGGGTCTGATGAGACCTAAAAAAATAAAAGAGAAAAATTCAAATTACAAAAATAGTTTGAAATATTAAAAAGTAGACCTTCAAAAGATAATTGCAATGAGTTTGTTAAGTTACTTCCAATTAATAAGAGTGAGATCCCTAGGCTCAATCTACAGCTTTGATGTTGAATTGTGCTTCAATTTTTTTTTTTTTTTTGCTTTGTTTTTGTTTTAGTGTTTATATTGAATAGAAAAACTTTAACACAACACAAAGTACAGGGGGGTGTTTCATAAAGCTGTTCGTAAAGTCACGCATGACTTTACGAACGACTTGTATATGAAGTGCCAGATAGGATGCCCAACAATTTTTCTGATATTTTCAATAACCTCAATTAAATTATGGCAAAAAATATACTTTGCATTACAAATGTTTGTTATAATAGGAATGTTAATCTACATCTGCAGAGTTCAACTTTATTTGATGTATTTAATAAGGATTGAGCACCCCATTTGGCTTTTCATATACAAGTCGTTCGTAAAGTCATGCGTAACTTTACGAACAGCTTTATGAAACACCCCCCGTGTTAGGTAGCAGATGAAAACACATATATATCTAAAAAAAAGTGCATCATACAATATATGTGCATAGTAGCAACTGATCTACAGTGTACTACTAAAATGAATGGACAAACAAAACTATCCATATCTTTATTTAAAAACATGGAAAGGAATTGATTTACATGTATTTGTGTGAAGGAAGCTACTTCAAGGTCCTCTTAGACACCAGGGGGGTGTTTCATGAAGATCCTAAGTTGAACTTATCTCTAAGTTGGACTTAAAATTTATGGAAAGCCATTAGCATCTTTGAAAATATTTTGTAAAAGTTATTTTGAAAGGTATTAATTGTTTATTTAAATCATTCATATTTCCTATCATCAAGGAGATTTCATGTGCTGGATGTGGAATTTATAAAAAGTCTAAAATACTTGAATATCTGCTTTTGATAATATTTCATTTTAAGACTCCAATGGCTGTCCATAATGTTTAAGTCCAACTTAGAGTTAAGTTATACTTAGGATCTTTGTGAAACACCCCCCTGAAGTTCAACCTTGAGCTCTTCATCAACAATTAATCCCTTTTTCCTAGATTTTTAAGATTTTCACAAATTCAAATAAAATTCAAATAAAATTCAAATAAAATAAAAACTGACAATGAATTATATACAAGATATATCTGCTCATACAGCAATAATTGACATTGATATTAGATACAAATCCTAAGAGTAGCTCAGTGATAACTAAAAAGAAAGGAGACATCATTAAGCTGCCTCAGTCCTTCTCTTCTCCTCCCAGCCAATTCCCTCTTCTTTCTGTCTTTCTTTCATCCTTTCTATATTTCTTTCCTTTTCGTCTCTTAGCAAGTGACATATATATATTTTTTTTTTTATCTTGCTCATCAATCATTCTGGCTACATTATTGATATACTATTTATTATGTTTTAAATATTGTACAATTCTAATGAATTTGCTTCTAATTTGTAATATCAATTTGCTGTATTTCTGCTATTTTGATATTATTTTATCCTTTTCAACTTAGACTGGGATGCATACATCAAAAAGTGCTCTAGTTTGTGGTTCTTGTGACCACCGAGCGGCAACTACCTGTATTTTTGCACAATGATGGACAAAAATAAGAACAATAACCACACAAACTCGTCAAGCGTGAAAGTTGCACATTAATTAGTAATCATACTTTAGATTAATCATAGTTTTGTTTGTCGCCCTCTTGAGTCCAAATAGAGAAAATAAGCCCAATGCGTGTGGATATCGATCTACTGTTCCTTTTTTTTTCGAGGTGAATATTGTGATGTGCAGGATGTTGAACTTTGTTATTCACATGATTAAAGAATTAAGTGTGAACTTAGCTTAGCTTTACATCCTATGCGAGGGATTTTTTTTTTTTTTTTTTTTTTGGGGGGGGGGGGGGGGGGGGGAGGGGGGTTGCTGCAATTTTTTTATTTTTTTTTACTTAATGAATATAATTAGACCAACAATCATGATTATGATGATACTGATCTAATTTAATAATAACATAAATAATAACTATAATAAGCATGATAACAATGATAATACTAACAATAAAGATGATATATTGGTATGAACATGAAAGTGATATTTATGATAAATTATATAGATCTTGATTTAATTATAATTAGTGAAGTAATTTTTATTAATATTAGGATGATTATATTATTTTAAACTATCACCATTGCTTTGTGTTGATACGTGTATATGCTCATCACATTTTCTTTTCCTTGACTCTCTGATCTTCTTTTCCAAAGTTTCCTTCACCCACATTTTACTCTCATGTCACCCCCTCCCCCCCTCCTTGACTCTCTCTCTCTGATTTTTTCTCTCTATACATTCACTCTGTCTTTTGCTCTCTCTCTCTCTCTCTCTCTCTCTCTCTCTATCTCACTCATTGTTTCTTTAATCTCTATCTCTCTATCTCAATCTTCCTTTCTTGCCTAATTCAACCCCCTCCCCCCCCCCCCCCCCCTGCAACATCGCAGACCGTAAATAATTTTGACTGAATGACAAAAAGTATCCACACAAGGACAAAAGCATCATCATATTCAATTTGTATAATATTGATAACAGTACTGAACATTATCATAACTTGCACATTTGACACATAATAAATGCATGTAGTTATTATTTTACGTTTTCAGCTTTTCTTCATTAACAGCATTTCATGAGATACTATGTCATTAACCTTTCTCTTCTTATTCTGAGTTGCACATCCATTGAGTATGCAGTGTAACAATAAAGTTATGCGTGCACATACTAATCATGTGTATCAATGTCAACCACATATATGTACATACATTAGCTTTGAATAACTATCAACATACATATACCGGTAAACAAAACATAAATATAAAGTATGCAATACATGTACGTACAAAAATCTTCAGCATTGTATAATTTTTCTAAGGACACAGATAAATTCCAATATAAATTAATATGAAACCGTGTCAAAATCGTCACAATATTAAGACAAACTGGTATTTCTTGCAAAAAAAAATATCTAGTTGAAAATTTCTTTCGCTCACGTTTTAATACCAAGCTACTTGTAAATATAGGCAAATAATAGGAAGATTTGTGCAAGAACTTAGATAGAAGTGTGATTAAAGCAATGAATATTCAAATAATGATATATTGACCATGATAAACATGCTCAAATAAAAATAGAATATCACCTCTTCATTGATTTATACACTTATACAAGTGATTTTGATACATGAATATAAAACAAGTGAATTGGTGTTCTGTTAATACAGCTTTAAAAAAAACCTATAAGAATTTACCACTTTTACGAGTCATTGGAAACATGACAAACTATTCTTACTGCCTTCATCGCAAGGGATTTTGAAACATACATGTAGAATTGTAGATATATGTTAATACAACTCAAAATATAAGAATTATCTACCAAGTGACATACTATTCTTGCAGTGCATCACAAGTGATTGTGATACATGAATTATAGGAAGCGAGATGGATGGCTCAGTCGGTAAAGCGTCTGCCTGTCAAACCAAAGATCTCTGGTTCGAATCCCATGCACCCAGGCGGATGACTGAAGCCTGCGTTGTGTGTAAACGTGACCTTCCCCTTGTTTCATAGACACAGGCTATGTTAAGTGGAAAACAATCCATCCCTCGGATAGGACTTTAAATGGAGGCCCCATGTATTGGAAAGTCACACCCTTGCACGTTAAGAACCCATTGCACTATTCGTATAAGAGTAGGAGGAAACCCCGGTGTAGTGGTCCACCCGCATACCCCAATCAGGCAAAGTATGGCATCAGCAAGAATCTTCAGTATTGAAGGAGGCAGAATGGCAGATTATCTTGAAGAAGAAGAAAAAAAACAAGTGGATTGGTTTTCTGTTAATTTACAACATCGAAATAGAAGATTTCTCTACCAAGTCACATACCGTACTATTCTTGCAGTACATCGCGATTGGTTTGAATACTTAAAAAGATTAATATATGGTAATGATACTTGAAATTAAACAAGTTCTGTTAATACAGCTCGAATTATAAGAATTCTCCTTAACCTCCACAAGCTATTGGCAAATTGGAAAAGTGACATACTATTTGTGCACTACAATGTACATCGCAAGTGATGTTTATACATGAATATGATATAAGTTTTCATACAGCTCGAATTGTGGTGGAGTGAGATTAAGAATCCATATATTGTCGGTCTATTTCGCTTGCAAAATTGTAATGACTTTGCGATCATTTGCCCGTTTTGTAAACAAACTTGGATGGTATTGGTAGATGCTCTACAGCTAGTGACCTGACTGACTTCAATGTTATTTTGGGGTCACAGATACCTTAATTATGTCAGACGTTAAACGAGTTTAAACCAGAACAAATTTACATTAATTATGTGAATGAATTATAGCCCTACTCCGTACTCTAGCCTACTCTAGCTCTGCTCTGTAGGTTAATGCAATTCAGGTACAATTTTAGACACCTAAATTGCAGTAATACTAAAACACAATAAATATCACATCTACACATCATATCGTATTGGTACGAACATGATTCGATTTATTGTCTAAACATGGCATCATGCCACTA
Organism: Strongylocentrotus droebachiensis; assembly: GCA_035222895.1. Taxonomy (NCBI): domain Eukaryota; kingdom Metazoa; phylum Echinodermata; class Echinoidea; order Camarodonta; family Strongylocentrotidae; genus Strongylocentrotus; species Strongylocentrotus droebachiensis. Next base: position 41,808 of record JAVYIG010010673.1, on the reverse strand, counting down.
TTTGCCAAACAAAGGCCATGCAAGTGCTAGTGCATACATACAGCTACATAGCCCACCTTGTTGTTGTGCATACATCGTCACTCATTGCATCGTCTGCTTTGGTTGCGATGACACTTTCTGGACGATTCTTCAACTCTTTCCATAGGGTGGAACACTCTAAAAACTGATTGAAGTTTTTCTCTAAAAAGGGAATAACTCGTTCATGGGTTTCGATTGCGTGCATGAAACAGTAAAAAGAAGTTTTCCCCTCAGAATCATCAGCTTCCGACGCAATGATGAAGACATGTACGCGTCCATCTTGTACAGTGAAGGTGATTTGCAACGAGTGATGCGATTGGTCGAGAGAGGATTCACCCTTCCAAATCGGATGAAACGCGCAAGCTGGTTGGCTTACGATCATGCTGAAAAAATAAATATTTTTCTCGGTTTTTTTCAAATTACTAAAAAATGTTCCATTTTCACGCTTGTCGAGTTTGAGACAAGACATTTATAATATTTATACATAATATCTGAGAATATAAGGTAGTTGTCTAACGGTGGTCACAAGAAATCGACTTTTTGGGCTTTGCATCCCGGTCTAACTGTATATAGCTGGTGAAACATTCATGAACGAATAATATACTTTTCTGGTTTCACCTTTTAGTGATATTCTATTTACATCTTTCAATCCAGAATGCTCTGAACTACAACATGTACATGAGCAGAAAGTACAAAAAATTGAGACCATTTTTGTTGCTGTACATCGTGTCAATCATGAATAAGCCAGTTCACGGTTGTAGTCTGAGCATGAGCAGATCAAGGTCATTGCAGAACAAATTTTGAAATACATGGAGACGGAATACTGGATACATGCTCATGAAAGTTATGTAATCGTTATTCATTCTTGCACATTCAGTGCAATCCATGATACACAGGTGGAAGTATTCTTTGAAAAGGGGAAACAAACTGGCTATTTATATAGCACCTCCATCGCTGTAGGAGTGATTATTCCAAAATGTACAAAGTGGGACCTCTTCATGTTTTTTAAGATCCATGGATATTCGGGGTCATTGCAGATGTGCTAACCGTGAACTGGTCTATAAGGGCGATTTAATCGAAAAAAGTCATTGAAGTACACTGTATCTACAAAATTAGTAGTACAGAGAGAAATTTATATAGGCTATTTTTGTGTACAAATCCGCAATTTCTTATTGATATTTTGTTATTTATTCACACTGTTCCATTGAAAGCCCCATTGCGCTACTTGTAGCTACTTCCTCCCTCTAAATAAAAAACAATGCCTAAGCGGTGCCCATTAGTCCCCCATGATCGTTTTTTTTAAAGGTTAATTGAGAACTGAGTTGATGAGATTAAACCACCTGTCAGTAACCACGCTGGGTGGTCTAATCCCTCCTGGCCAGACTAGTGCGGACAGGCTTTAAAGGGATCGTTTAACAATGTTGAATCTGAGATGCACGGCCCTACGTGTTATCAGTGTCTGTGATAGAGTGTTATATTGAAGCCCTAACAAAATTGCGCTTCAAAATGATTAAGAAGTGCCTCAAAAAGTAAAAACCTTTGAGTGACCGGTTTTACCATACTCGTTTTCCCCAATAGATTGTAGTGTTATGAAAACCGTTTGGCAAACGCAAAATTTGATTTCGATTTTCAATCATAAATATCTTGATAATCAGGCAGGCGATCGGCTTGTAAAAGTCATGGGGTTCCTGACTGACCTAAAGGTTTATGATCATCATTGCAGCATGAGCTAAATCAAGGATTTTTTAAAGGATCTAAGACAAAGTTACCGGATCCCTTTAATATGCATTTAAGTTTTTTTTCAATTATGAAAAAGTGGAAATCCAAATAACTGTTGCCAATTTGAGGAAAAAAGGTCCATTCATTTTAGAACACTCTGACCTGCTGTGGGCTAGATTAATTTTTTATTTTATTTGAAGATGTTTCTGCATTTATTGATAAATCAAATATAAAACATTCAAATAACAATAATAGTATATAATATAATTGATTTACATAAAGAGTGACAACTTAAATACACACAAAAAAAAATGCATATATATATATAAAAGTGCGAGAATTCTCAACTCTGACATGACAACGGGTGTTCCAGAATATGTAGGCGTTCCTAGACCTTTTTCTTCACGCCTATATATATATATATAATTGAAAGCTTGAAAGTATGGAGGTAAGTAGAAATAATCATGATAAATGCAGAGGCCAACTATCATAAGCAAGAATGCTTGAGTCGATAGCAGCCGGATATTGAATCATTCTCATGTTTTCCTTACCGTTTTAGCTCATCAAAAAACTGCTTTGACCATTTTTCCCTTGCAATGGTATCGGCCATGAGAGAGGCATCCAAATCAGTGTCAAAGTCAAAATAAGTTGTAAGAGCGGTCCACCTGCAAGAGATTAAACAGACTATGTTTAACGAAAAAGAAAGAAAAAGTGGACACTTTAAAGATAAAGACCAGTTATGGCCATGCGATTGCATTGTGAAAGAAACGTTGTAACTTGTGGAATCGATCAGAAAAGGTTGATCATCTAGTATATACTGGTGTGTACTGCAAGGTTCTGGAATCATCAAAATGATAAGAAATTTGGCCCAGTCTTCGTAAAGTTACATGCACTGTACACAGACAGATGTATATGGGACAACGCACACCTGCGTTATATCTATCACGTTCAAATAGATAAATTAATTTTATTAAATATATCAATTAGTTGGAAGTTTCCCGGCAAATTTTTTATCATCATGTATTAGTCAAAACATATTCTTTCACATTATTGGTAATAAGAGCTTCCATTTCATTTTTTGAGAGGGGGGCGTTTCCAAAACTGGTCTTTACCTTTAATTTCATAGCAAAATACTCTAAGAGGAAAGCAGAAAAAAAAGATAAAAGAAAAGAAAAGAAAAGAAAAAAAAAGATAGAGGGAGCGAGAAAGAGAAGAAGGGTAGTAGTTAAGGTAATGCAAAGTTTCGGGAAATTTGAAAATTGGATGGATAGTAATTCAGTAAATTTGTATATATTTGGATGCCCCTGTTGATGTATTATACACACTAGAAAAATTAGCCCCCAAAACACTTCTGCTTTCGAGAAATTAAATAATCAAAAATTTACGCTTGGTCCCTGTAAATTTCAAATATTTAAAATAGCGCCTAAGGCCATTCCATATTAGCTGCGACCATTAAAATCTCAGAATATGCAGTTCTGATATATTATGTTCAAACCGGCATAGCAAATTGGTCGATTGTAGTAAAGAAACATTGTTTTAAAGCTAAAGTAATATCAGTCTTGAGAGGAAGGTATACAACATAAAGAGTTAATTATTTACAATTTCATCTCTTTAGACTCGATTTCAACCCCGACAACAGTCATTGAATATTGTAAAATCGTATATGCTTCCAATATGTTCATTTGAACCAAATTCATGACCCCATACCAAAACTTTGTATAACCTTTAAGTCAGGGTCTGGGTGATCCCTATGTTTATTGCTTATAGAATTTAGAGAATTCAGTAGTTATTTGAATAAAAAAACCATGTATATTACAATATCCCTTGCAATTTAATATCAGATATACATATACAATACCCAAGCAAAATATGCATATTTCACCTTAACTCCATGTTGACTTCCAAAAGTTTTCCATTAGTCCAGTCTTGCTTTTTAGCATCTACAAGTCTGTAAAAAAATGATACAAAATATGGTTATTTATCATCATTAAAGGTCAGTGTATCTTAGGCTTTACGAAAAAGTACCTAGACGACTGTGCGATTTTAGAACAATACTTCATTGGTTGTGAAAAAGTACTTGGATAACCGTGCAGTATTTCTCCATATCTCATGGTCTGGAGATCAGCCCGATCACTCGTAAAATAAACATGTTTAATTACACATAGGCAGAAATAATAGATGGATGTATGCAGGCAGGCAGCCCTGTGGGGGGGGGGGGGGGGGTGGGGGGGGGGGGGTGGGGGAGGGGGGATAGTAACAGTTATTTTTGTTTGTATCCGTTGCTCTTTAATTTCCATTCGATGGCTTACATATTGCTTTCCATGCATCTTAAGCCCCGTCTTTAATAATAGAACTTTTTCGATCCCACCCGAGCGATATGTGGATGAGAAACAGTGGGAGGTTTGATCGTAAAACACGGGGTGAGCTTTTGGACACCGTCTTAATCAGCCATCCGAAAAAACCTCACCCGGGTAGGTTACCATAACAACTGCACCTGTCTCATGGCGATCAGCTGGCGAGCGCTGTGTACATGTATACATTTTTTCATGGCGATGACGTAACTTACCCGGGTAAATATCACCCTGGCTCGTCTAGGGTGAGATTTACCTCGATATTGTCCAGACATTACCCCGATTGACGCGTCTTAATTGGAAGGGGGTAAATGTCGTCCGGACGTCACCCCGACTTTATTTTCCAGTTAAGACAGGGTTTCATTTACATTTCAACTGGTGACTTCCATTTCTCTCTCCACCTACACACATCACTCTCATTGCCATTGCCATTGCCACACCTTGTTTCTTCCATTCCGCCATCTTCAACATTATTGTTGAGAAAATATCCAAATCATACTTTTTCTCGCAATTTTATAGTACTTTCATTCCTGTATAGGTTTGACATTCCCTTTCCTGAGCCCCGGCCCTCCCACCCTGGGAACGGAGGTACCGCATGCGTGTTCCCGAAAATTCCGGCTCGTAACAAAGAAAAAAATCTGCCCGTATTGACTTAACACAGCAGACTTTGGCTGAAAAGGTGGGGAAGGGGGAGGTGCTGAAAAGGATAATTGTATAACAAGAAAAAAGATCTACCTGTATTGACTTTACACACCGGACTTATGCTGAAAAGGGGGGAGGGGGTGCTGGGAACATGCATATGCGTACCCAGGTGGAGGATTGGGGCCACAGGTTAATAATTCCTTTATTTTTTGTTCATGGTATGTTTTCTCCCATTCCTACAAAGGCTTGGCATTCCCTATATATACTAAGCTCAGCTACAGAATGTTAAGCAGGGTCATATCTTGCTAACAATAGGCGTGTTTTCATCAGCTCGAGATTGCCAAATAGCCCGCTATTTCTGATTTGGAAAATAATCCCGAAGTTACAAATCGCGTCCTCATCAGCCCGAGATTTGACCTCAAAACTTGAAACTCGACCTTGAGAAATTAGCTCGAGATATTTTGCTCAGCGTTCACCCAAAGTGCGAGTCTTCGGGCTGGTGAAGACGCACCGGAGAAATAGCAAACTAAATATTTTGCAAACTATCCCAAGATATCATGGGATGATTATCCCGACCAAATATCCCGCTACTGAATTGCAACTTCGGGCTATAAATGAAGACGCAAACTAACTGGAAATTAGCGATCGGGATAGTTGAAATAGCGGGATATTTGGCAATCTTGAGCTGATGAAGTCAGGCCTAATGTCCCAGGATGATCAAGAAGCTAATAGATAATACTGCAGTGAAAAAAATACACGGCGCTCAGGGCGAATTAGCCCCAAAATGCTAAAAAGAGCCCCTGAAAGTCATAAAAGAGCCCCCAAAAATGTGCATAGAGTTCAATGCAAAACAAATTAAAGAGCGTTATTTTCATGCAAGCAAGCTTGAAAAGTAGCCCCCAAATTTGTTAAAGTATTATTTTCCCTGTAATACTGGGGATGTGGGAAGGGGTCGAGAGGAACAGCTGGGGGAGGGGGAGGGGGAAGGTCTTCCTTACCTCATTTTTCCATGGTACGATATCTTCCATTCCTTCATCGGCTTAACACTCTCTATGCAGAGCCCCCCGACCGAGTGTGTATCAGGGTCGCAGTCCTCTAACAACGTGCCTGGATTGTCGGGTAGCTGGAGTACTCCAATCCCTGGAAGGACCAAATATGTCAGGACGTTCGCCATCTGGTTCTGACGTCTCGCGATCGCCGTGACGACGTAAACGCCATCTTTGTTTGAGCCATTGAAATAAACAGCGTCTACAGCCTGGCAATATCATGTTAAAAAAAGAGAAGAGTACATTTGTGAATACTTGTAGTTACATGTACATTCAGGAAAGGTATTAAAGCTAAAGGCCAGTTATAATGGTCATGTGATTGCGTTGTGAAAGAACCGTTGTGGAATCGATCAGAAAGGTTGATCATCTCGCATATAAGTATTGGTGTGTACTGCAAGGTTCTGGAATCATCAAAATAATAAGAAATTTGGCCCATGCAGCGCTAGTCTTGGTAAAGTTACAAGCACTGTACACAGAAAGATGTATATGGAACTACACACACGTGCGCGACACGTGCGTTTATCTCTCACACACCAATAGATAAACTAATTCAATTGGTAGGCGGTTTCCCGGCAAAATTTGTATCATCATGTATTAGCTAGTCAAAACATATTCTTTCACATGATTGGTCATAAGAGCTTCCATTTCATTTTTTGAAATTGGGGCGTTTCCAATACTGGTCTTTACCTTTAAATAGAAGGATATTGATGACAGAAAAGAATTAAAATTTTTGGATGTTTTCTCCCCTCCCCCCCCCCCCCCTTGCATGGTCTCTTATTTTGCAATTTTGCACAACACAATAAAAATAATAATAAATAACAAAAACGTTACTTATAAAGCGCTGCATGAACACCAAAGTCTCTTAAAGAGCTTTAACACACAAAATAGACTGACAAACAATTACATATTAATCAAAACATAAAAGTACAAAAAAAAACTACAAATTACAATATGGAATACACATCAAAGTGAACAGAGTTCATTAATCATCGAATGCAATTTTGAATAAAACAGGAAGGATTCTGTGCAAGACAATGGCTATATGCACATGACCTGTTTCTAGTAGCTCATATCGGTCAAAGTCTAACTCATAAGGCAGGAAATAGAGTGTCAATAACATCCAGATAGGAAATATGCTGTTATTCTAGATGCCACTTGCCTTGAAGTTCAGGAAGCATGCAGTAGTACATGTTATAACAGTGGTGGTTAAAGCCTTCCCATGTCTTTACCAATAAGCGAGGTTCGTAAATAGCTCTGGACCGCATGACCCCAAAATATCCAAAGATCTTTGACACGATGGATACTTCCCACGTATGCATTTTAGAATAATCACTGCCAAAGCGATGGAGGTGCTTCATGAATATCTTTTGTTTGCCTCTTGCAATGAGAAGGATACTTCCACCTGTGTAACAGATCAATGTACTGTTGGTGCATAAATGAATACTGATTACATAACTGTCATGAGCATGATCCGAGTATTCGTCTCAACGGTTTTACAATTTGGGTTCGAATGACCTTTATCTGCCCATGCGCAAATCCTAATTACGAACTCGCTTATTCCTTTAGGGCTTCCTACAAAATAAAGCCAGCTAGGTCCCTAAATATTATCATCACCCATTCTAATATCATCATATTTTCTAGACACAAGATTCACTAGACATTTTGTCCTAGACATTAGATTTCCAGGGGAGTGTTTCACAAAGACTAAGATCGACTTTAAGTTGGACTTAACTATCGCAGGCCGTTTATGTCACTGTTTGCTCTCAACATTATGATGTTTAGATAATATTTTTTTCTTCAAAAATGTAAATTCTGTAGATTTGTGCCAATGATTTGTACCAATGCCAGTAAATGGTGAGAGCTAACAGTGGCATGAACAGCCTGCCATAGTTAAGTCCAACTTATAGTTGAACTTAGTCTTTGTCAAACACCCCTCACACTCAGACGTTTCACTGCTGTGGTAAATCATTGCTCAGGATAAAATCAGGAAGAAAAAAAAAAGGAAAAAAAAAAAAAATCAGAAAAAAAAGAAAAAGAAAAGAAAAATCTGATTTTTAAAATTAAATCTGGTAATTATCAGGCCTGACTATTATGCCACTTGCCTTTGGGAAGAAGTAAGCTGGCGGCAGCGGTTGTGCTTTGTCCATATCTTCCACCTTGTCAAAGAGTGCCATGCCGTACCCCACGGCACCCTGCTGGCTCTCTAAGGTCTTGCCCTTCTTGGCCGCTCCCTGTCTCTTCCTTAGCCGAAACATGAGATAGAAGATCCAGTACTTGAGACCGAACCAGCGCCCTCGTTGGGAGTACGTGCCCAGGATCGGTTCGGGGTCAGAGGTCAGGAAAGAGTTGAGGATGTAGAGGATTGGAGGTAAGACAAGGAAGAGGGCTATGGTCGACAGGATGCCCATGGTGATGATGATGATGGTCTACACCAGTATCTGAAATCGATAATAAAAACGAGATAAGAATGGGAGTAGGTGCCCAGGATCGGTTCTGGGTCAGAGGTCAGGAAAACTTGTTTGGGGTCGGAGGTCAGGAAAGAGTTGAGGATGTAGAGGACCGGAGGTAAGACAAGGAAGAGGGCTACGGTTGACAGGATGCCCATGATGATGATGATGATGGTTTACACCGGTATCTGAAATCAATAATAAAAACGAGATAAGAATGGGAGTAGGTGCCCAGGATCGGTTCGGGGTTAGAGGTCAGGAAAGAGTTGAGGATGGAGAGGACCGGAGGTAATACAAGGAAGAGGGCTATGGTCGACAGGATGCCCATGGTGATGATGATGATGGTTTACACCGGTATCTGAAATCAATAATAAAAACGAGATAAGAATGGGAGTAGGTGCCCAGGATCGGTTCGGGGTCAGAGGTCAGGAAAGAGTTGAGGATGTAGAGGACCGGAGGTAATACAAGGAAGAGGGCTATGGTCGACAGGATGCCCATGGTGATGATGATGATGGTTTACACCGGTACCTGAAATCAATAATAAAAACGAGATAAGAATGGGAGTAGGTGCCCAGGATCGGTTCGGGGTCAGAGGTCAGGAAAGAGTTGAGGATGTAGAGGACCGGACGTAATACAAGGAAGAGGGCTATGGTCGACAGGATGCCCATGGTGATGATGATGGTGGTTTACACCGGTTTCTGAAATCGATAATAAAAATGAGATAAGAATCGAGATAAGAATCGGTTCGGGTCGGAGGTCGACAGGATGCCCATGGTGATGATGATGATGGCTTACACCAGTATCTGAAATCAATAATAAAAACAAGATAAGAATTTGTCAACAAAGACAAATGAGGTGGATCATACTGTTATCTGCAAATAAAAGAGAAAAGGGAGAGATGCTTTTGTGCTGTCAGATATGACCAGACAAAAACGTAGCTGTTTTTTAATGATGTAAAGTGTAGTATACCGGTATGCTTTATATATTTTTTAACACAGATCTCAGGGAAGATGCACAATTTGTTTGTTGCATCCAGTTGCCATTTATTTACAGGGAAACGGTTGGTTTCACCTTGTCTTATCGGAACGATATGTGTCTATGAAATGAAAGAGTAAATTAAAGGGATTGGGTAACTTATTTGTCTCAGATTCTGAAACAAAATCATACTGCAATCATAATTATAAACCTTTAGGTCAGTCAGGAACCCCATGACTTTTACAAGCCTGTCTGATTATCAAGATATTTATGATTGGAAATCGAAATTTAAAAATTTGTTTTCCTAACGGTTTTCATAACACTGCAGTCTATTTGGGAAAAATGAGTATGGTAAAACCGGTCACTCAAAGATTCTTACTTTTTTGAGGCAATTTGTGATCATTTTGAAGTGCAATTTTTTAGGGCTTCAATATACACCATATCACAGACACTAATAACACGTGGGGCCATGCATCTCAGATTTAACATTGTTAAATGATCACTGGCTTTAAGGGTCAGTTGAAGTACTAGTCAGTCGTATTAAAAAGACAGATGTTGACGACTGGAGGTATTGCAAGGATAAGGGCCATACTATAGATAGGATATCCCCTTATGGCGTCATTGATGGGTTATATGCTGGTATCTGAAAACAACAAGAAGAAGAAAGGATTTGTAACTCATTTAAAAATCAAACTAAAGCCTCGTTCAGATATGAGGCAGCAAAACCCCATCGTTTTTGAGGATGACCTAAAGTGTAAAAGGCTTCCTATTTCTGTATCTGTAGCATGCAGGTTGCCATTTAATTACTCCTGCATCTAATGTATGTTAATTATGCATTCAATATATTTGTTTAATTTCGTTTATTATCCGTATAAAATTATATACCCTTAAAATATTGTATCAATTATGTTCATGAAAATGTATGATGAAAAAAAGAAAAAAGATGCAGAAACCAATAAATCAAATCAAATCAAATAAAAAACGAATGGCGTTTTTCTTTTGCCATGGTTTACCAAGGTTTACCACGTCAAATCTGAACATATGCCTTATATGGTGTGATTGATATGAAAGAGTAAGGACACAGCTTTTAGGGTTGGTCATTTTGGGTGGTGTTCTCGAAAGCGGACTAACTTTAATCCATGGTTTAATCCACCGACCAAGTATGGAATGCCAAGTGTCCATGTGAATATATTTTAGAATAATTTGATATTTCCCTAAATTACTGTGATAACATAATTATATCATAGTTATATTGTTGTTTATTAATTATGTTATTACATTTCCAGTGAAAAAAATACACTGGGTCTCGGGGCGAATTAGCCCCCGAAATGCCAAAAAGCCAAAAAGAGCCCCAGAAAGTCATAAAAGAGCCCCAAAAAATTTGCATACAGTTATATGCAAAACAAATTAAAGAGTGTGTTTTTCATGCAAGCAAGGTTGAAAAGTAGCCCCCCAAATTTTGTTGATAACTTTTTCCCTGTACATAGTTAATTTAGTGACAAATTAAATTATTCAAAAACATATTCATATGGACACTTGGCATTCCATACTTAGTCGGTGGATTAAACGATGGACTAAAGTTAGTCTGCTTTCGAGAATACCACCCCTTGAAAAGAAAGTTGTCAAGGACAAGAGGTCAGTATTGCATGGATACCGGTAATAGAGAGCTATATGGCCATGGTGATGCTGGTAGCTAGGTTAAATACTGACCAGTATCTAAAAGAAGGATACAAACAGAAAGATGAATTCATTCTAAAATCAAACTACCGTGTAGTATCATTTACAGTATTAGATCACAATCAATGCAGGTTAAAGGTAAAGACCAGTATTGGTAACGCCCCAATTTCAAAAAATGAAATGGAAGCTCTCATTACCAATCATGTGAAAGAATATGTTTTGACTAATACATGATGATAACAAATTTGCCGGGAAACCGCCTACTAATTCATATATTTGGTAAATTTGTTTCTCTCATGGTCCTGTGAGAGATATAGGGTAGTCCCATATACATCTTTCTGTGTATAGTGCTTGTAACTTTACGAAGAATGGGCCAAATTTCTTATCATTTTGATGATTCCAGAACCTTGCAGATGCTAGATGCTAGATGATCAACCTTTTCTGATCGATTCCACAACGTTTCTTTCACAATTCAATCGCATGACCATAACTGGTCTTTACCTTTAAGCATAGAGGTGTGGGTTGGCAATACAGCATCTAATAAAAGGTACATGTACATGCATTTGTAGCCAACATCAAATTCTGTAGAAATTTTCAGAAATTATGTGAAATTTAAACGTTGGCAATGTCCTATTATTCGAATTATGAAAGGAAACATGTTTACTATCTAGACTTCACTGTCAGACACTGTTGAGTCAGTGACTGACTCGTTTTTTTTAATTTGGTAATAACATACATGAAATGAGATACATGAGCATTTCAATACATCAATAACCCACTTCTTGTAATGGCCAAAATTAAACTGATTGAATGTTTGCACAGCACAAAATGTACAACCATTTGAGGGTCCGAAAATCAGACTATTACTACATGTAAATTGATTCAATCACTTATAAGTCGAGACAACAACTAATGCTCGTAATTTTCCCACTAAAAGACATTTTCAAGCACTTTTGTTTTGAGGGAAGTTCTGAATTAGTATTATCTTTCAAATGCTGTTGAAATTTAACCTTTTTTTTTGGGGGGGGGGGGGGCATACCGGTAGTACATTTGTAATTTGAAATAGTTGAAGAAATCGATGCAGTACGTAATTCACAAGTAAAATAATCAACCTACACATTATGCAAACCTACATGTACATGTAGAGACTAAAAATAATCCACACATACAAACCTATACTAGAAAAATCCAAATCCTAGAAATAACACAGGCTTCTGTAACAATATGAATAAAGTCTGCCAAATTCTGCTCACTCGGTCAAAGGCATGGTGTTACTACAAATGATACACAATGACAATGGAGATGGAACTTATCTACAGTATCTGCATGTAATAATAATCTTTAATCAGCTGTAGGTTGATGGTTACCGGACTGCCACAGCTAAGTTAGTGTATAAAAGTTTATTGACTTTAGTTCTCAACTTATCTGCCATTGTCAAAAGTTTCAAAGTTCTTTTCCTGTTTTCAACCTTGTTATATATACATGTACACACCTTGTTATATTACACACTTGTTTCAATGGACATACACTAGCTGTTTTTGCATGATTCTGCTTGTTTCTTTTCAAATTCATCTCATCGATACTCCTTGATCTGCCTGCAATATAGGATGCGTTTAAGCTCAATTTTGAAGGCAATTTTGAATACAAAACTCTTTTTCACTTGTCATACATGTCAATCACAGATCTGTCAGCATCTCTATACTGTGCTGACTACAGCACATTAGGCCATTAACAAAAATTCATGTTTAGCGTTCCCGCCCACTTCCTTTTTGGGGGCCGCCTGCTTTTTTTTTTTTTTTAATAAAAAAACATGAAAAACATACTGATCTTTTCCTGAAGTTTAAAAAAAAAAGGAAAAAAAAAAAAAAAAAAAGGGCCTCCTCCTTCCTATTTTTCAAAAAGGTAGGATGCTAAACAACTTTTTAAAATTTGGCCTTAGTATACTGTCTGTCTAGAGCTAGCTCAAGGCTTTAGGAGTTGTGGTGGAGAGTCAAAGTAGAGTTTGCATGGTGTTTAGGATCCATGTACATGTAAGATAAACGCCAGAATTTATGATAAGGCTCCCAGGAATAGATCAGTATACAAAGTCCAATAGGTTCCAATTGGTTAATTTCCTTTGTTTGTTAGACTCGTATCTAAAACCTTATCAGACTAGGAGCATGCCAATCTCTGATCCTCACTATCGCCAATATGTTAATAAAATACCTGTATATTACAGTGGCGGATCCAGGAGGGGAGGGGGCCTCCCCTGGGAAAAAACAGGTAAAAACACGTTAATTTTACCTTGATTTGAGTTGATTTGATTTCTGCATTTTTCCGATTTATATAATAACAAAATAACAAAGAACATATAAACGTAAGGTATAATACAAAATATATATACAATGATAACTTCATGTCAATTAAAAAAAACAACATATGTACATATAATAACGAAACTTAACATATTATGAATTTAAAGTGGAGGCGGGTCCCCTCCCCTGGTGCTCAAGGGGGGGGGGGGGGGGGGGGGGGGGGGTGCAATTTTTAAATTTTTGAGGGCATTTTTTAAAATAAATTTAGTGCTCCTTACCCCCCCCCCCCCCCACACACACACACACACTGTTTTTTTTCTGAAAATGGAAATTTAAAGACTGGAAAGTTGATTGATAACATCATTTAGTATGATTTGATCCAGGATATATCTCATTAATGAAACATTGTAATGATATTATAGTCTCAAACAAACCTACACATTAGGCTACACCATTAAATTGAGTGCAGGCCAAATGCCCCAAATTTAGTACCGTAAATCTCCGTGTATAAGGCGCCCTTTTTTGCCGCCAAAAAAAATTGAAAATCGGGGGTGCGTCTTATACACAGGTACAGAATTTTATTTTTTAGCTTCGATTTAGGGTGCTATGCCTGGCAATGTCTCCAAGCTCCGTAATCAGTGTGTTGACTCACCACTCGGAAACTACAACAAAACTCAAATTTGTCTGTCATCTTGGTTTGAAAGTAATCTTTCTATTAAATACATGTACATCTCAATATGTAGTTTATAATGATAATTCCTCAATTTGTTTTTCTATTACAAATGGTGTACCACAAGGTCCTATCCTAGGTACTGTATTGTTTATTTGTTTTTAATTCACATTAATGATCTTACATATTCTTCTAAAAACGACATTGTTACTATTATTTGTGACAACTGACAAGTTCACAATCACAAATCAGCACCTTCAACTGCACCTCGATGTTAAATGAAGGTCCTTCCCCGTGTGGGTTTTCGGCAACAACAACAACAACAAAAAAACACCCCCAAAAAATGATATTTTTTTTTTTTTTTTTTTTTTTTTTTTTTAATTTAATTTTTTTTTTTTGTCATTACGAACTCGTAGCTCGTGCAGTTTTTCCGTTATAATCATTTTGCCTTCGGCGTAGACTAGAAAGAATGAGACCCGGCTGCAAGATTTTCTTCATGGATGTCGATCTTGACCCATAATTTCCTGAAAATGGACAATTAAACGGATTCAAGTAGTCAAGTTGGTAAGTGGAACCGAAGTAGTTAAGCATTTAGCTAATTTAGGACTTTAAATGCATTGGATACGCATCCGGTAAAATATCAAAAATAAGGGATTAAGTTTGGCCAAGTTTTGTGTAACGTTTCTTTACACAAACGCGCGTCCACTACAGCGTATAGGGCTGTTCTGTCTCTAAAGAGAGAGCCGACCTTACCCAAATCAGAGGCTAACAAACGAAAGAGACAGAAAAATTCGGTCTACATTAATCCATGCCCCAAGTTTAGTAATCTTCTTTTGTGTATCCAAAGACCGAGGTTTTCAAGGTATATTTAGGAAAATGGAAATTTATGGAAATTTAATACTGGTAAGTAAAGTTGCTCGATAACATCACTCAGTATGATTTGATCCGAGATATATCTCATTAATGAAACAATGTGAATAAGGCTACAGTGTATAGGCTCAAACAAGCCAACACTATTAAACTAAGTGCTAGCACCATTAAGTTCAGTAATCTTATTTTGTGTATCTAAAGACCGAGGTTTCCAAGGTATATTTAGGAAAATGGAAATTTAATACTGGTAAGTTGCTCGATAACATCACTCCGTATGATTTGATCCGAGATATCTCAAGACTCATTAATGAAACAATGTGAATAAGGCTGCAGTGTATAGAGTCTCAAACAAGCCAACACTATTAAAGTAAGTGCTAGCACCATTAAGGTTTAGTAATCTTCTTTTGTGTATCTAAAGACTGAGATTTTCAAGGTATGTTTAGGAAAATACTCAGTATGATTCGATCCAAGATACGTCTCATTAATGGAACAGTGTAAAAGCTATACAATCGCACACCAACCGTCACCATTAAACTGACACTGACACACAAGATACACACGACGCACATCTGTGACGTAGGGAATAATGCATATTCATGACTCCACCAAAGCTCGTGCCAATATTTGCTACCGCGCATACATGTACATGCTCACAGAAATGCATACAAACATATATACGATGGACCATAAATCTCTGTGTTTAAGGCACACTTTTTTGCCGCCGAAAAAAATTGAAAGTCATCTTGGTTTGCAAGTAATCTTTCTAATAGATCTCAATATGTAGTTTATAATAATAATTCCTCCAATTTTGCTTTGGCGTTATACAAGGTTTTATCCTAGGTACTCTACTGTTTTTAATTTACATTAATGATCTTACACATTCTTCTAAAAACGACATTGTTACTTTTAATTGTGACAAGTTCACAAGCACAAATCGGCACCTTCAACTGCACCTCGATGTTAAATGAAAGTCCTTCCCCGCATGTGTTTTTGTTTCGGCCAAAAAAAAAGAGATTTACGGTACATGTACATGTATGTAAATGCTGACATAAACGACTATTTTGAAAATATAGGAAACCACATCTGCAAGACTGCTGCGCCTGAGCTGTGTGAAGTTATCTACCGTAATGTTTCAGATCCTCATTACGGTAGATAACTTCACGCAGGCGCCTGCCCGCACGCAACCCACCATCGGTATGCCCTTGTATTGTGCAGCGGTTTACTGTGAAATGTGTGAAAACGTGTATACTAATATCAACGTTTATCCGAAAAATACTCCAAAAATAACAAGAAACTTGACACGAAACAGGTAATACATAACGACTTTTAACTCATGATCTTTATTTGGACATTTAATGAATATTTACTTCATTTTGGGTATGTTTTAGTAGGGTATCTCCACGCCGGAGTTACGGGTCAAATTTTGGATAGACTTTAGAGTTTTCTGAACAAGCGCCGGTCTAGTCCTGGTCTGAGGCAGGCGATCGGCTTGTTAAAGTCATGGAATTCCTGACTGACCTAGGCCAAACTAAAGGTTTATAATCATGATTACAGCATGACAAGCCTTGAATAATGATAATTGATATGACACTGAGCTGAGCTATTAATTATTAATATTAAAATCCAGCCTTCCATTCATTCCTATGCCATGCCAGCCGCTGCATGGGCATGGTCATGCATGCATCATTTATTCATTGCATGGCCATGGCCATGCAGAATCCAGGGTTTTGTTTCAGAATCCCGAGGCAATTGAATGTTACCGAGTCACTTTAAAAGTCAGATATTGCTTACCTTACCTTTGATGCGATTCTTGAGGGTCAATTTTTGGCACGTCAGAAAATTGCAAAAGGAAAAGGAACGGATATCTACAGAAAACTGTCTGCACTGTCAGTGTGAAGTTGTGTATGTAGCAACCATAGAGATATATACTACTAACACCTTATTAAGTATACCGGTATATCTCTATGGTAGCAACTAAGATTCTTGGTCATGTGACCATCTACTCCGTCAGGTGACATCTTCATGTAAATAATTACCACACGACTGTTTTCGCGATGAGCATGCAGAATACTGTAAAGTGTAAACCAGAAATTCCATATTAACTTTGAGCCGGTATAAAGTTGTAGAAATGGAAATAAACAGGAGAAAAATTATCAAAACGACGCAGAGAAAACTATCAAATTTAGTCGGTGAGTTGGATAAAGTAGAGCCCAGAATTCGAGCGTTGTTTGAATTGAGTGTGAGCTGCGTCTTTCCAGCTGGAGCTGTGGAAACCGAGCCGGGAGAGACGGGAGACACGATGAGGTTGTTTAGCCCTGCGAGCGAGCCTCCCGTTCCCAAGAAAGGTCGACAAACATATCGAATGTGGAAGGCGATGGTAGAACTTGTCTCATCGCCATTCAGAAAATCTAGACTGACTGAAAAGACGAAAGTGCTTCGCTTTCTTCCCCTCGAAAGTTACAATGTTGGTCCCTTCAACATCGATGGATTAACATCCATCACAGAATTTCTGGTTTTATTTTTGAAGGCTTTCTTCCCAGGGCTAGAAATCACTTTGGAAAGTCCATATGACATCTCGCAAATGGATCCAATTAGCCGCTACCATAAGTTAACCCATAAGAAACAGTACCTCGTCACAGATGTATACACCAGACTTCATAGAGCCACAGGTTCTAACAGGAAGGACTACATACTCGGGCTAACTTGGACTGACCTTTACCCCTCAGACGACCTGAACTTTGCCCTGGGAGAAGCCCTCTACGGTCACCGTTGTGCAGTCTTCAGTTTTGGACGATTTGAACCACTTTTACACAAAGAGAATGAAAGAGATATTGCTCCCAAAGACATTGATGCGTCCGCAGTTGTGTCAAATTCCTCGGGGGAAGGATGCTGCGAAGAGAAGTCGGGGTGCGGACGGAGCTTTGCGTCAGATGAGAAACAAACGTTAGGATGTGCCGAGGAGAACAACGAAGGGAAAGCCAATGAAAGGGAATCACCCCACCATTCAAAAGACATGTCACTGGATCAAGAAAAGGAAGATGAAGAAGATGATGTCTTACAAATAAATACTGATATCCTTTGGAAAATGATGAGGGTACATAAATCTATAAATTTCATTTTTGTTTGTCACAATTGGTAATTTTTAATTCATGTAAAACTGCTTTTATGTTCATCACTTTGATATTACTTTTTTCAATGTTTTAAGGCTAGAAGGGCGTTATAAACCCTATGTTAAAGATAAACTTGAGTACTGGTAAAAAAAAAGAAAATTATTTCTCACAGAATCAAACGAAACTTACACTGAATGTTCAAGATTACAAATAAATGACATGTGCCAAACAATTTTGGAAGAAAATGTATACTGGCTGAGTAATGAGCATAGAAAGACAAGGAATCAAGGTAGTACCAACCCCGACACCATGCGTGTTGTCCCATACATAGCTTTCTGTGTATGTGCTTGTTACTTTACCAAGACTCGGTCAAATTTATTATGATTTTGATGACTCCAGAACCTTGCAGTGCACACCAATACTTACATGCTACATGATCAACTTTTTCTGATCCTTTCCACACCTTTTCTTTCACAATGCAATCGCATTACCAGTACTAAAGTTTATCTTTAAAGTATATGACACACTTGACTCTTCTGGGTTCTCACACCAGTACGTGTATATTGAATGCAAAATCAGATCAAGATGACAAAAGTGCAACTCTGAATTTTTGTTGTCTTTATGAAAGAAGTATTAATAAATACTGTTTGCTCAGGGCAAATGCACATGTAAATTTTAAATGTTTAAAAAGTATTTCTTCTAATTTG
Source organism: Strongylocentrotus droebachiensis (assembly GCA_035222895.1). Taxonomy (NCBI): domain Eukaryota; kingdom Metazoa; phylum Echinodermata; class Echinoidea; order Camarodonta; family Strongylocentrotidae; genus Strongylocentrotus; species Strongylocentrotus droebachiensis. The sequence goes on along the minus strand of JAVYIG010010673.1, from coordinate 23,282 downwards.
TCTTGAAAGTTTCACGTTTTCAGTTAAATTTAGAATAGATTTAGAATAAATTTAGTAAATAATGCATTAATTGAGACACACCTGGGACCTGTTTCATAAAACTTGTTTTCAATCACAACAAAATTATCAATAGCTTTCACTTTCTTCCTTTTTTGTTGTTGCTGTGTGTATTTAAAGAGTTTGTTTTGTTTTTGTAACCCAAATTGATCAAATACTCCATGCAGTGAAGAATATTTAGGATTTATATAATTTATCTATCAGCCCCTCATCCTCTCACCATTTTCAAATCTCTTCATTCTCTCTCTCTCTCTCTCTTTCTCTTTCTCTTTCTCTTTCTCATTTTGTCTGCATGGTCCACCTTTTCCTTAACCCTTAACCCTACTGGACCCTGGTAGCTCTCACCATTTTCAAATCTCTTCATTCTCTCTCTCTCTCTCTCTTTCTCTTTCTCATTTTGTCTGCATGGTCCACCATCCCTTAACCCTTAACCCTACTGGACCCTGGTAGCTCCTGTATTAAAGCCTATGGGAATGTGAGAATTCAGTAGTTAATGGGTTAAAGATAAACTTTAGTACTGGTAATGCGATTGCATTGTGAAAAGGATCAGAAACAGTTGATCATGTAGCATGTAAGTATTGGTGTGCACTGCAAGGTTCTGGAGTCATCAAAATCATAATAAATTTGACCGAGTCTTGGTAAAGTAACAAGCACTGTACACAGAAAGCTATATATGGGACAACACACATGGTGTCGGGGCTAGTACTACCTTCATTTCCTTGTCTTTCTATGCTCATTACTCAGCCAGTATACATTTTCTTCCAAAATTGTTTGGCACATGTCATTTATTTGTAATCTTAAACATTCAGTGTAAGTTTCGTTTGATTCTGTGAGAATTAATTTTCTTTTTTTTACCAGAACTGGAGTTTATCTTTAATTCCTTCTTCTTTCCTTTATATTTCTTATTTCACAGGTTTCAAGTCACGAGATATGTCATTTATTCGGCCTCTCCCACTGTGTCTTCTTCCACTGTGCCATGAATGAAAGCAAATCTGTCACCGAAGCTATGATGCAACCTCTCTACCTATGTCCTGTATGTCTTCGTAAGCTTCAGAAGTTCTTCAATTTCGACATCCCTGCCCGGTACCGACAGATCCAGGATGTATGCCTGAAAGTTCAAAGGTCGTATCCATCAGAGAGGATTGAGGAGACAATTGATTGGTTAAACAGAGTACAAGAGTTTTTGTCAACTGATTGAATTTCTGCAGTCTCAATATTACCTAAAGTTGTAAATCAAAAAGATTACCGGTAAGTATAGACAAATAACATATTCATTGTAATTTGTTATTTATTCATTTATTTGTTTTAAATTATTTAATCGTAATAATATAATGCACTTTAATGTGCCATAATATCTTGTAAAACTATTAAGTTCAATATTTTTTTTATTGGTGGGGGGGGGGGGGGGAGTGGGAAGTTCTTTTTTTATAAAGAATAACAACTTCATCATCGTAATCTGATGAAATTTCTCAAGATGCATTAAAAATATAAAAAATTAACATGCATAAGTTTTGCAAAAGTTGGCAAAGACTTGAACACAAATATTCTGGACTTTCCCTGCACTGTTGAAAAAATGTTGAATCTTTTTCTCTCAGGCAAGTATCTGAGAATGAAGTTATAAAGGTCAAAAAGGTCAAAGGTCACAGGTCAAATGTATGAAAAATAAGACTCTATTAACAATTGCATTGACGACTTATCGCCAATGCCTTGTGTCTCTTCGCATTCTGAATTCTTCTGCTTCTTCTAAATTCCCATTAGTTTTGCACGCAGTGCTTGTCATCCCTATCTAGCTAGGTCATTTTCTGCGGCCTGATTCCTTTCAAATTTCGTAGGCGTAATGTCTGGCATCCAATCTAGTTCACCCGACTCTTTATTTTCCAAAATCACTCATGCGTAACCCCCAGTTGCCATTTTGTCCGTTTTAAGGCCTTTCTTACTTCCTTTATTTGTTTCTCTACTATACTTGATGCAACCAACTTCTATGAAAGTCCTCTAGGTAGTCTAAGAGATGTTCTTTCATCTGCGACTTATAACCTGGCCTTCAAAATACCATCTTCATCATCGAAATTCAAATAATAAATAAATTTAATAAATTGACCCCTAAATTCTGTAAAGTGCCCTATCATACCAATTCAGTTTTGTCTCAATTTTTCACATTATCTTTATCTCATTGCACATACCAATGCCGAATACCTAGACTTTTAGAGTTTTTAAATTAGCTTTCTTACCCTTTTTTCGGATTTAGATAACTTCAAGATATGCCCTTTCCTGCCAATAACAAAAACCACACCATTCCATTCCATTGACCAACTTGCAAAAATTGCTGTTGAAAATCTTGCTTTTCTGGAAAATTCCAAAATAAATTTAACTTGCTCTGAAATTGCAAGCCTTATACCAAGGTCAATGAAACTAATCAGACATTTGCATCTATGCATGCAACAACTTTCTGCCCAGTTTGGTAAAATTTAATGACGTCATCGCAGAGTTATCACCCAAAAAGATTAATTTATATGCATTACATAACAATACACTTCAGCCAGGCATGCAGTACATTTTGCACAGATTAAAATGGTGTCAAAATGACCACAATGAAATGTCCTTTTAAATGATACCAAATACAGTATGTGTTCACACAGAAAATGTTAGTTAGTCCTTTTGAATAAGGTCCACAACACAGTTCCCGCTGTAGAGTTGTAGACCAGACAAACATTTAACGTTTATCTGTACTAGTGTATGGGAGGGATTATACCGCCCTGCGAGGTCACTGGACAGGTGGTTATCTCATCAACTCGGCTCTCAATTAACATAAGAAAAAGAGGATCATGGGGGACCAATGGTCACCGATTAGGCATTGTTTTCTATATAGAGGGAGCAGGTAGCTACAAGTAGGACAGTGTGGCTTTAATATTACATTATTGTTCCTGGAAATCTTTTTTTGTAACTTTCATTTATCTACATTTTGTAAAGTAATCCATGCATAGGGTATTGGAAAAATAATATTTATCTTCAAGCAGGGGGGGGGGGGGTAAGAGGACATTTTTTTTTTTGTATTTTTTGTATTTTTTGTATTTTTTTTTTTTTGTTGGTATTTTTTTGTAAAGTAATCCATGCATAGGGTATTGGAAAAATAATATTTATCTTCAATTCTCTTGAATAAAGAGAGGAAGCATAATTATTAAATTAAATGAGAGGAAATACCCTGTTGCCCAATGTTAATTTTTGACATTCTCTTTTGCATATGTATTGTCTTTTGATTCTGTAAGTACAGGGGGTGTTTCACAAAGATCCTAAGTTGAACTTAACAATTATGGAAAGCCGTTAGCATCTATGAAACTATTTTGTAAAAGTTATTTTAAAAGGCATAAAATGCTGTTTAAAATCATTCATATCTTCTATGATCATGGAGATGTATCATGTTCTTGGTGTGAAATTTATAAAAAGTCTAAAATACTTAAATTTTTGCTTTTTAATATATTTATGTTAAGGCTACAAACAGCTCTCCATAATTTTTAGGTCCAACTTAAAGTTAAGTTCTACTTAGGATCTTTGTGAAACAACCCCAGGTAACTCATTTATTCATAGCAACAGCAATGTCAGTGGTTTTGATGCAATACGTACAAAGGCATCTTTGAAAATGTTTTTCGAATGATAGAATTAATTTCGTTTTATTTCATGTCATGTATTTTTTTAAAATTAAGGTCTGTTGGAATCTCAAAAAGCTTTAGCTTATAAGCCTAGCTACATTTGGATGACTGGGTAGCCTCATTATTTGTTGGACTTTTTCTCATTTTTTAAGAGAAGGAAAATGGGCAACAGAAAGAAACAAAAAGAAAGAAAGAAAAACTGTTTGAGCAATGAGAATTTAAAGTGACTCGGTAACATTGTTGACAGTTGATGAAAAAACTAAATTTTGTATGAAAATATGAAATACAAGGCGTTTATAAGAATTAAATAAATAAATAACAAGAAACACAATCAAATAATTAACTTAAATATTTTTTTAAAGTCAAATAAAGGTAATTACTTAGTCTTGCATATCAGCCGTTTATTTATTGAGTAGCCTCATTATTTGTTGGACTTTTTCTCTTTTTTTAAGAGAAGGAAAAAAGGGCAACAGAAAGAAACAAAAAGAAAGAAAGAAAAACTGTTTGAGCAATGAGAATTTAAAGTGACTCAGTAACATTGTTGACAGTTGATGAAAAAACTAACTTTTGTATGAAAATATGAAATACAAGGCGTTTATAAGAATTAAATGAATAAATAACAAGAAACACAATCAAATAATTAACTTAAATATTTTTTTAAAGTCAAATAAAGGTAATCACTTAGTCTTGCATATCAGCCGTTTATTTATTGAAATAACACAAAATAATATCCATTTCTTTCTATGAATGGAATTCATTTTTAATGTAAACTAGTCTTGCATAGTCCAAGTTATATTGATAGTAATGTGTTTTTTGAGTAGATGCCCTAATAAAGAGTACTTTACAGTTAAATCATGACATACGTGAATTTTGTTAAACTATGTATATAAAAAGGAAAAGAGAGAGAGAGGGGGAGGGAGGGAGGGGCGGGTGGGAGGGAGGGAGGGGCGAGTGGGGGGGGGGGGGGGTAGAGCTTTTATAGGATCAGCACAGAGTGCAACAGACCCATGCAAGGATTTACCTCTGTTGAATTCAGTAATTCACCATGGTACCTTAATTGCTGCTACTGTAATGGTTTGCTAGACAGTGTTTATTGAAAAGTAATAAATATGTTGAGACTTTTATATCAAACTTGTTCTTATTTTTTTTGTCTTTTTAATTAGCTTCAATAATGAAGTTTGTTAGCCCGGTGAACATTTGTGTGAATGAATTTTGATTGGTTTGTCTTGTTGCTGGATAACAACTGATCCTGAAGGTGATGCTTATATTTTGAACTAAATAAGAGTATGTTTGGCCAAATAAAAAAATAAAAAACTTGTTTAGCGTCCTGCCTTTTTGAAAAATAGGAAGGAAGAGACCATTTTTTTCCCTCAAATGGCCGCTCAGTACATTTTCCCTGATAGTCGGGCTATTTTTCAAGATGGCCGTCAGCATTAAAAAAAAAAAAATCAGAAATAGATCCATTTTAGAAGTTCTTTATCTTCATGTTTTTGTTCCCCCCAATTATTTTAATTTGTTTCTTGTTATTTATTGATTTAATTCCTATAAAAGCCTGATCTGCAAGACTACGTAAAAAGTAGTTATATTATTTGGGAAACCAGTGACATTCCAGCAGCGTGAAAACATGCAATACGGGGGGGGGGGGGGGGGGGGGGGGGGTCCCAAAAAAAATCGCAACGACTCACCCAAGCGCTGAATAAGCAGGGGGGGGGGGGGGGGTAAGAGGACATTTTTTTTGTTGTATTTTTTTTTTTTTTTTTGGGGGGGGGGGGGGGGGGTCCCAAAATTTGAAATTTTGACCCATCGAAATTCCGTTCCGTTGGGGGGGGGGGGGGGTAAGGTCATCTTTTTTACGTCATCTATAAGGATTTAAAAAAAAAAAAAAAAAAAAAAGGGGGATTTTCCCCCAAAACATACACATACAAAACTCTAGGGGGGGGTTCAACCCCAACCCCCCCCCCCCCCCCTCCTGCGTACGCGCCTGCCCTCGGCCCAGTCTTATTCAATGTAATGCTTCATGATATTCCTGTCTCACCTGCTGTACATAATTTGTTATATGCAGATGACTACGTAATCTGGAAATGATTTATAAGAGAATCCAGTAAACATATATACAGGACTACTTAAACGTATTGAACGAATGGTTTTCATCCTGGGGACTGAATATATTCCATGAGAAAAATTTACCTTTGTTGTTCTCTCGCTCAACTCAACACTTTCTGATTTCCCTTAACGAAAATATACTCCTCGAAAGGAACACAAATACTTACAAAACATACACATACAAAAAACTCAAGGGGGGGGGGGGGGGTTAACCCCAACCCCCCCCCCCCCCCTCCCCCTAGCCTCTTGTCGATGCCCTCGCGCTGTTGGAGTCTCTAAATTCTGACGAGCGAAGCGAGTCAGAGAAACCGAGGCGCTTTGCGCTGAGGGCCTCTTGACAAGTGATCTGAATTTCTTATGTTTTACATTGTTTGGCGAATATTCCGACCCAGCAGAGTTCGGTGAAAGTCATCCAATCAGAGAGAGCTACTATGACGTAATATCTACCGCTCTGTGCGAATTCCCTCCATGAGAGCGAGACTGGCCGCCTAGTTGTAGTCTGCAAGCACAAACCCTGGTCAGTCGTAAAAGAGAGTGTGCACTATAAGACTACCATATGCCACGTACTATAGCTGCTCCTGACCTATATTGGTACAACCAGTAGGTACCAGTAGATAGCTGGGCTAGGCTTCTCTCAAGGCACAATGATTTTTTGATAAAGTGTCAAATTAGGGTTTGTGCTTGCAGACTAGCCTAGTTGGGCAATCCCGAACACACGCGTACACACACACAATCGCTGCGGTCTAGACATGCATAATTCAGTAGGAAATCGGGTCTCATGAATATATAATTCAGATCACTTGTCAAGAGGCCCTCAGCGCAAAGCGCCTCGGTTTCTCTGACTCGCTTCGCTCGTCAGAATTTAGAGACTCCAACAGCGCGAGGGCATCGACAAGAGGCTACCCTCCCCCCTGCGTACGCGCCTGATTTTACCACATATCTACTCTTGTTGTACTGCTTGGGGAAACTGCTCAAAGACACATTTATCGAAGCTGCAAAAATTACAAAATAGATTCGCGAGATTGATTTTAAATAAGGTTTACGACACACCACAATGTAAGCTTCTTACGACTTTAAATTGGCAATCGCTCGAACAAAGATTATAATATCACTACTGTTTGTTAGTTTTTAAAATTATAAATGTCATGGTCCCAACTTATTTAAAATCACTTATCAATTATCGCACCTTGAATTCTCTTCTTGACATCCCCTACCCCAAAACCGAATTAAAAAAAAAGTTCATTCTCGTATAAAGCAAGCACTCTGTTTAACAAACTTCCTTTCTCAATTTAATTTAACCAAATCAGTTCAAACATTTAAGCGCGGATGCCAATTGGCAAAGGATTTATTATAGTAGAATCTTCGTTCTTGTTTCCCTCTAACGGTATAATTATTTTTATTACGTTATTATTGTGTTATATATGTTTGTACTCTATATTATGTCAAATATGTCACTGTTTATTTTGTATGAATGTTGTATTTTCATGTATTCCTTGTATTTTTTAATATCACATATTTGTTATGTCGTCCTAGAGGGCGTGCTTGGAAAGCAGTTTTGTAAACTGAATGTACTTACCCTCTATTTTAAATAAATAAATAAATACCTCTGATTTGGAAGAAATCTTTACCTCCACCCCCATCCTCTTTTGGTATGTCGAAACAACTCCAGTGTCTACGGAACTCTAAATGTGCCAATGCTTCGTTTCAAAGACAGAGAAGTTTAGACCTAATATGGGCAAATTAATTACATAATGGTTCGAAGTTTCCAGACACAGGAAACGCTACTGCGGCCTTCTTCGTACCGTACTATGATTATTTAGAACAAAAAAAGGCTGCAAAAAATACTTCTTCATACAGGGCAGAATTAGCAGCTATTGCCCTTGCATTAAACCAACTACCAAGTCTTTACACAGGAGTAGTAATATTCTGCTACTCTCTTGGTGCTATAGAAACGCTGAAAGAGGAAGAACAATTCATTTATGAAATATGAAATATACAACTCCACTCTAACGGAATACAAGTATATTTTTAGTGGATCCAAGACAACTATGAGATCCGGGCCAATGAGGTGGTAGATAAGGCAGCCAAACACGCCCTAACACATACTCAAATTGACATTAAAAACAAACTGAATAAAAATGAAATAAATGGTATCCTCAAATTATTACATGCAGAAATGACAAAGAAGATGGGACGAAACAGTGTCCCCATAAAAAGTATCCACATATCAGTATCAGTGACATATAAAGTGCGTTGTAAACCACAATAGTACCGAGACCATCCTGCACCATTTTGGCATACGCCAATCATTTGAACTTTCTGCATGCGCTACAAAATGTCCAATAACTTTTGTCAAGTTAATACACCGAGATACTGGCCAAAATTACTAAGGAAAAGATATATCCAAAAAGCACCCTTTCGGCTCAAATTTATATTCACACACTATATAACTCAATGAAATCGATATTAACTTAAAGGTACCTTAATCATCGATATGCATGGTGATGAGAGGTTTACTTAAAAATTATATTTAACACTCGATGTGAACACACTAAACACGTCCTCAATACACTAAAAGTAATACACGCATATGTTTGCAGTTAATACACATGTGGACAAAAATGTCGTTTGTGTGGAAATCAAATCAATAAATTTGCTTTAACTTTCCACTGAAAAGCGATATAAGCCTCTCCTTCGCACATGATATTGGCTAATTCCTGGAAAGTTACAAAAAAGGTACTTCTCCAATTTTGATATATGGAAAATAACGGTTTTTGATTAAATTTAATATTTCGAAAATATCACAAACAAATTATGTTTTTTACTTCAATTTCGATGTTAATTAATCCCAATTCCGTTGATATTGGTATCAAAATGTAATCAAATTTAATTATCTTTCATATGACTCAAAATTCATGGTGGTTCAAGGTTTTCTTAAAATGTTATTTACAAAATACTATTTTCGTCAAAAAGGCCTCTTTTGAACACCTCTGACATACTGTGTATAATGCTAAAATCTTTCGAATGAACAAGGTGTGCTTAGTTTGTGTGGTAGTGGTAGGCAAACCCCTCATTTCTGACTTTGGCTTTATATCATCTATAAATGCGAGGGAGCTTTTGTGGAAATTGCTCTTAGTCGCTTTAAATTAGAGCATGTTTAATGATGAGGGGGAAATGGATACTTATCGCCAGGGATAAGACACTAGTATCAGAAAGGACAAGGGCATGTTTCATTTTTAAAAGGGGTATTATTAGTATTTACTTACATGGCAGCAGATTACATCAGCAACATGATAATCTGAAATAATATGTATGCACCGCAATTTCTTTCAAAAGTATAATAGTCGTGATGATAGAGTTCTTGTTTGCATCCCCATTTGTTATTAGCACTACACACAGAGAAAAAGAGGTGTAAATTGACTCCCTATAGGGAGTAACTGCTTGTCGCATAAGTGACACCCCTCAGGGAGTAAATTTACTCCCCAATGTAGGGAGTACATTTTTTTTATAAGAAGGTGTAAGTTTGCACCCCAAGGTTATGATTTTGCTCCCTTTCAGAAGAGAAATTTGCACCCAATTGTGCTTAATTAACACCTTTTGGTTCCATTTTCATGAAAATTGTGTTCAAATTTACACCCGTGGGGTTGAATGTTATACCCTTTATGATCGATTCCACACCCTGTGGGGAGTAAATATACACACTTCGTATGCACAGCATCAACCAATTGATCATCCCTCGAGCAATCAATCATCCATGCTTCGTAATCATAACAGTCACTGATTCTCACCTTTTTGTCTACGTTTCACTGCTCTAAAGAAATCAGACCAGAATGTCGAGTTATATATTGAAAGGCTTTAATGCTTACCCAAACAACAGTTAGTGTGAACTCAACACAAGTGCAGACTGTACGAAATAACTTATGGCTGGACGTATCGGTTCAAATGTAATGGAATTACCTAAATACACATCCCGCCTTACCGTTGTTGTTGTTGTTGGTAAATGTTTTGTGGCGTTCATTCATATTGAATATATACGCCATAAATATCTTCAATTTTATAAGAAAATCAGTTATAGTCTTCATGAGAAAAATGAGAATAAAGATTTGTAATGAAATAATTAATTAATAAGTAACACAATTTATTGGGAGTCTCTTAAGTCTCCGCCTTACCGAATATCTTCCCTTAATTTACACGTATAAGAAGACAATTATGTTCTAGTTAGTAAAACAACACTTCTGCTAATTTCATTAAATTACCAAATATAACCTTCGGTACAACCCCTTATTCTTGATCGGAAAACTTTCGCACAAATAATATGCCCAAATGAAACATGATAATTCCCCTAACATGACTAAGATATTTAAATTATCCAAATTTTCCTTCATTTGGCAGTACCTATATCGACACGATGCGCCATTCCTGTAGCGCATGCGCATATGCACTGACCAATCAGAGCTCGTCTGACTAAAATAGGGTGTAAAATTACATCCCTCAAATATACACCCTTGCGTATTTCCGTGTTTACTCCCTAAAAGGTGTAATAGGGGGCGCCCTTTTTTCCAATTTCGTTTTACTCCCCAAGAACACCTTTTATTTCTCTGTGTGTCTGGGTGACTCATTCATACATTTATCTTCATATATCAAATTGAAATCCAACTACATTGTACCACATACATCTGTGAATCTGGATGTACAACTCCTCTTTCTTTTTTTCTTTTCTCTCCCTCTCTCTCTTTCCCCTTTTACCAATATTTTCCCCTCTATTTTCGTATTATTATGTTTTCATTGAGGGTAGTCATGCTATCAAGCTTGGCTTATTTTGTCAACCCAGCTGTTTGATTTCGTTACGATTAGTTCCAGCCAGCCTTACTCCATTCGACATTATATTCTTTGAAATGTGTAAAATTTGCAATGGTTTGTTTGTTAAATATTTGTAAAAATGCAAAAGAAAAAGAAAATCAAACAGAAATAAATAAATCAAATCAAGTCAAATGAATGTACACTGTACATACACTATGTAACGGTCGCTCGGGTTGTTTATGAGATGCAAATTGACACGTGTCTTTTGCTTTCAGTTGAAGTGTACGTTACAGCTTCATTCATTTTCATGACAACAATAACATCAGGTAAACATGACCTTTATTCTGGAGTCATAAAACGTTTCTACAGTGATTTGTCATGATAACAGAGCTAGTCTATAACATTGGTATAGTTATGTACACACTTCAGAAAAATTGACTCAGGTTCTCTCAAATATGTTTAACAAAAATATTAAATTCCATAGCTATTCCACGACATTGGCAAACTCTCACCCCCTACCAAAAAAAAAACAAAACTGTATTTTCCTGCAGAATCTTTACTGTCACTGGCCCACAAATATTGGAATGCCCTTCCCGACACATAACAAAAAAAAAGTCATTAAGTGTATTAAAATATGCCCTCAAGCACCTTTTGTTGCAAACGTGTCAAAATGTCTAGTTCCCCATTTTTCTTTCGTATTGGCCGGACTGGCTACTTCTTTCACATCGAAATAGTGACTCGTGTATGATTTGTTCCCATACTACTTAAACAAGATTCCTCCATGGCCACCGCTTCTCTCTCCATCTCTGTCTCTTTCTTTCTCTCTCTCTTTCTTTCCCTCTCTGTTTCTTTCTCTCTCTCTTTCTTTTTCTCTCTCTTCCCTCCCTCCTCTCTCTCTCTTCCTCTTTCTACCCCTTTCTCTCTGTTTCTTCCTCTCTCTCTTTCTCTATTCCTCTACCCTTCTCTCTCACTCTCCCTTTACCCCTTTCTCTTTCTCTCTCTTTCCCTCCTTCCTCTCTCTCTATCTCTGTCTTTCTACCCCTTTCTCTCTCTCTGTCTTTCGCACTCTCTCTTTCCCTCCCTCCTCTCTCTTTCGTTCTACACCTTTCTCTCTCTGTCTTTCTCTCTCTCTCCATCTACCCTTCTCTCTCTCTTTCTCTCTCTGTCTCTCTTTCTACCCCTTTCTTTCTCTGCCTTTCCCTCTCTCCCTCTACCCCCTCTCTCTCTCTTTCTACCCCATTCTCTCTCTGTCTTTCTCTCTGTGTCCTTCTCTTCCTCTCTCTCTCTCTCTCCCTCCTTCTATCCCCCTCTCTCTCTGTCTGTCTGTCTTTCTTTCTCTCTCTCTGTCTGTATGTCTGTCTTTCTTTCTCTCTCTCTCTTTACCCCGTTCTCTCTCTGTCTTTCTCTCTCTCTCCCTCTACCCCCTCTTTCTCTCTCTCTCCCTCTCTCTCTCTCTCTTTCTACCCCTTTCTCTCTCCTCTCCCTCTTGCTCCCCCTCTATCTCCCTCTCTCCCTCTACCCCCTCTCTCTTCATCTCCCATTCTCTCTCTCTCTTTCTCTCTGTGTCTCTCTTTCTACCCCTTTCTCTCTCTGCCTTTCTCTCCCTCCCTCTACCCCTCTCTCTCTCTTTCTACCCCTTTCTCTCTCTGTCTTTCTCTCTGTGTACTTCTCTCTCTCTCCCCCTCTGTCTTTCTGTCTCCCTCTCTCTCTCTCCCTCCCTCTATCTCTCTTTACCCCGCTCTCTCTCTATCTTTCTCTCTCTCTCTCCCTGTACCCCCCCCTCTCTCTCTTTCTACCCCTTTCTCTCTCTTTCTCTCCCTCTATCCCTCTAAGTAACCATGAAGTGGACAAATAATGAAAAAATGTATATGATGATAGAGTATTTCTGCCTGATCTCATACACGGGTACAGTAATCAGCGCTAAAGATAAATATATCAATAAGTCACTTATTTATATATTTATCTTTAGCGCTGATTTTCCTCCATGTATACTACACTCCACTAATCAAACTATTATCCTGCCATTCGAATGTAAACAATATTTATTTGGTATACTGTGTACAAATGAGTTACGAATCCTGAGTGACACTCGAGAAAGAAAAAAAAGCCCTGATCCGTATTATTTTTGTCATTGTTTGTGTACTCTTTATTCTCAAATTTGCTTCGCGGACAGGGTTTAAAGAGAAGGTTGAGTTCTGGGAAGAGGTGATCAAAAATTTGTGAGCGTTATCATTCTTATTATGCGAGTGTGGAAGAACATCAGATAAGACATGTTCCCTGGAAAGCATGGCTCTTCAATTGCCTTCATATTCTAAATATGTCATGTAACATCGTAAAACTCGGGGGGGGAGGTAGGATTTTTACGCCACGTGTTCGTGTAGTCCCATATACATCTTTCTGTGTACAGTGTTTGTAACTCTACCAAGACTTGGCCAAATTTCTTATCATTTTGATGATTCCAGAACCTTGCAATACACACAATTCTTATATGCTAGATGATCAACCTTTTTTGGTCGATTCCACACCATTTCTTTCACAATGCAATCGCATGACCAGAACTCAACTTCATCTTTAAAGAACTCGGATACGGCACTTTAGAAATATATTTTACCAACTACATAATTTTATTTCATGTAATATAATTTAACCACCCATTATTTTCCATCTATGTGAATACTTTACCAAATAGTATATCTGGTGGTAATATGGAAATGTATGCAGACGATACCACTTTAACCGTAAGTGGAAGTAGCATAGCTGAGGTTGAACCAAACTTTCTTTCGCATTGCAAGAATTAATGGTATGGGTTTAATAATCAAAACCGCATTGTACTAACCACAGAAAAAAACTTGCGTCGTAGGCATACCTTCTCGTACACATTTGAATAAAAAACAACATTCAACGTTTCTATCAATGGAAAAGCATTGGAAGGAATTAACGTCGTAAAATGTCTTGATATATTAATTGATGAAGAATTGAATTGGTCCAAGCACGTTGACAGAGTAACAAAAGTAACACAAAGAAATATCAGTGTAATAAAACGAGCTAAGGACTATTTACCAATAACATCTTTAAAGTTGCTGTATAATGCACTTGTATTGCCTCACTTTGATTATTGTTCCTATGTGTGGTCCACTCGGTATCAGGAGAAAACGGATAAACTCAAGAAAGTTAAAAAACGAGCTGCTAGAATAATTTCAAACAAAAGTTACGAGACTCCAAACGTTTTGAATTTCAGCTTGTTAATATGATGTACAAATGCACACATCATTTGGCGCCATCCTTATTTCAAGAAAGTTTAATTAAAGTAAGTGACATTCATCAGCATAATACGAGGCATGCAGTTGAAGGTTTACTTCTTGTCTCAAAGTATAAAAACAGAATGTTTTAAACATAGCCCCCTCGTTTCTTCAATTACAGCATGGAATCAGTTTGGCAGATCATTGAGAATGACAAGTACTGTGAACACCTATAATTCCATGTTCAAACAATCTTGCAATATCGATTCCCAATAAGATACAATGACAAGAGGAATTTTGTTTAGTGTCTTTTTTCTTAGCCCTGAATGTAGGACGATATAATGCTTTTCAAACTTAAAGAATGATTTCATATAATTTATTACCAGTTATAAATACATTTGTGTTTTGAATGTTATTTAAGAGTGTACATTAAATTGCTGTACTAGATTACATTCATTAATTTTGCATATTATCCAGTAATTTACTATCCTGTAATATATTTTTTGGTTGTAAATATATAACAATTGAACTCTCAAAAGTATATTTTGCCCTTTTTCAAGGTGTAATTCATACCGAAATATGCTAATAGTTACTTTTCATCGGAATAAAAAACTAATTACCGTCAATGCTATAATGTTAAATATTATAATTATGCAACAACGTTTTCTTGAACGAAAAAGCAAAGCAAAACAAAACAAACAAACCTTTATTTTATTACGAGGATACCAAATACTTTGTATATTATGTTTATACATGTTCTTACATATTTGTTATTGCTATAATGAATTTATGTTCAAGATTTTGTTATTATTATTATTATTATATATATTTGCTAAACTAATGTACCTCATTATGTTTAACAGGGCCTCATGGAAGATCACCATCATTAGTGATAATGAGTTAACCTGTCTAAATATCAGAAATAAATAAATAAATAAATAAATGAATTATAGACTCCTGGGGCGATTCACAAAGCCTGTTTCCAATGGCAAATAACACAAATCAGTGACAAATCTGCTGATAACCAATCATAAGCAAGGATTTCAGTAGCTTATAACACAAATTTTCATTTGTCACTGATGACAAGTTTGGGTGCGAATTGCGTGCATTAGTCGTTGCTGGGCTGGACTGGACGTACATTAAAGATAAAGACCAGTTATGGTCATGCGATTGCATTTTGAAAGAAACGTTGTGAAATCGATCAGAAAAGATTGAACATCTAGCATAAGATGTACTGCAAGGTTCTGGAATCATCAAAATGATAAGAAATTTGGGCCAGTCTTCATCAAGTTACAAGCACTGTTCACAGAAAGATGTATATGGGACTACGCACACGTGCGTTTTTATCTCTCACAGGCCAATAGATAAACTAATTTACCAAATATATCAATTAGTAGGCGGTTTCCCGGCAAAATTGTTGTCATCATGTATTATTCAAAACATATTCTTTCACATGATTGGTAATAAGAGCTTCCATTTCATTTTTTGAAATTGGGGCGTTTCCAATACTGATCTTTACCTTTAAAGCTTGTCCAGCCTCGCGACGGCTGATGTATGGCAGTTCGCGTTCTGACTATAAGCGAGT
Organism: Strongylocentrotus droebachiensis; assembly: GCA_035222895.1. Classification (NCBI taxonomy): domain Eukaryota; kingdom Metazoa; phylum Echinodermata; class Echinoidea; order Camarodonta; family Strongylocentrotidae; genus Strongylocentrotus; species Strongylocentrotus droebachiensis. The sequence goes on along the minus strand of JAVYIG010010673.1, from coordinate 7,854 downwards.
TCGTAATTAGGATTTGCGCATGGGCAGATAAAGGTCATTCGTACCCAAATTGTAAAACCATTGAGACGAATACTCAGATCGTGCTCATGAAAGTTATGTAATCAGTATTCATTTATGTACCAACAGTACATTTACTTGATACACAGGTGGAAGTATTCTTCTCAATAGGCAAACAAAAGGTATTCATGAAGCACCTCCATCACTTTGGCAGTGAAGTATCCATCGTGTCTAAGATCTGTGGATATTTTGGGGTCAAGCGATCCAGAGCTATTTACGAACTCGCTTATTGGAGTTCAGTGTCTCACGGCGGGCGAATGTGAAAGCTCGTTGGTATTTCCTTGCGATTTGATTTTAATGCATTGCGGAAGTGACCTATTGGTATCTCATATTATTATGTTAATGTTCTTTGGAAAGTTGTTATTGTTATTCATTTTTATTTCAGTTTTTAACTGCCAGACAGTCACGAAGATTCTAATAAAATCCATTTATCTATATCTATCTATCTATCATGTGTATTGTTTTATTTTATGTTTGGAAATGAGAATAATGAAGTAAAAAGTGAAATATTTGGACCCCACACATGATATTCGAGCAGCAAAGTTGTGTTTCTGTCATTTGTTTTATCATTCCTGACGCTACAAACAGTTTATTTCAGTTACAAAATATCATCAAGAATGAAAGAAATTAACAAGAACAGAAACAGACGGGTATTTAACCCATTTTCAGCTGCACTTGATGAAATAGTACACCGCTAGGTACTCTCACCAAACAAGAAAGACTCATAATGTAAAATATTAAATTGATATTCGACTGTTTTCACACTTCACTTATTATTTAAATGATCCTTGGAAGTACATACAAAATGTATATATTTGCTTCACATTTAGAATGCACAACATTGCGTTTTATATATTTCAGTGATACATGCTGTAAAAGTCATTATGAATTAGATGCGCCATTTCATAGTGCAAACAGTTTATAAGTCCGATATAGGACGCTAAATGTATGACATTGCCTATTTACATATGCACGGCTGTCATCACAACGCTCGAGGTTAAAGGAGATATGAAAATATCATTATTTTTCATAATAATAATTTAACAAGACAGTAATGATAACAATGAAGTCTTGTACTTTGCTCACATTGGTTTTATTCCATTGTCATTCCTGCCAATGTACCAGACTCGTGCCATATATGAAAATGGCGCTCCATTATTAATACCCCTGCTTTAGGGGTATCATCACAGCGCTCGAGGTTAAAGGAGATATGAAAATAAAATCAGCCTTATTAACTTTCACTTCACTTCACTTTGAACAATTCAAATAATAGTTTTTCTATTACTCAATCAAAAAATGAAGAAAATGCGAACATAAAATGAATATCAAATGATATTTGCAACATGACATTGAAAATAAAATGATTTGTAATATTATAATATTAATATTTTGATATGGTTCAATTAATTCTTTATCACAATCATTAAAAAAAAATGACAATGATATAAACAGTGTAAAATTAAAGATAAAGTTGAGTTCTGATCAAACGATTGCATTGTGAAAGAAATGGTGTGGAATCGATCAGAAAAAGATGATCATGTAGCATATAGATATTGGTGTGTACTGCAAGGTTCTGGGGTCATCGAAATGATAAGAAATCGGCCCAGTCTTGGTAAAGTAACAAGCACTGTACACAGAAAGATGGGACTACACAAACATGTGGCATAAAAATAGAGCCTCATCTTTAAGGTGTTACTTGTCATATTTAGAATATGAAGGCATTTTATTAAAAAGCCATGCTTTTCAGGGGACATTTTTTTTCTCTGATTTTCTTACACACTTGCATAATTTCTACGCTCACAAAATTATTTTTTTATTTGTCAACTCTCCCCAGAACTCAACCTTCTCTTTAAGTCTGTGTTCAATAGCATTTAACGTGTCTCAGGAAAAATGGAAACTAGTACAAAGTTTTTAAAAAACTTGTAGGGCATAGTCATATATCAAATATCGATAAGAAATCAAAGCATTTTAAGATAGAAAATATATAAGCACATCATAATTCAAGTCGAATTTTAAAGGAATAGAGAAATCCTCCAAAGAGCATAACATTTTGGCCCGAATTCACAAAGGAGGTTTGTCGACAAACCTTGGTTTTCGTGCGTCATGTGACGCGTTTCGACGCGTTTTTACAAACCAGGTTTGTAAAAAAAAACGCGTCAAAACGCGTCATATGACGTCCATAAACCTTGGTTTGTCGACAAACCTCCTTTGTGAATTCGGGCCAATGTGTATGGATTACTCAAAGCAGAAAAACGAAAGGAAGGAAGCAAGAAAGAAAAACAAATGACCACATACAAGGCCTCGAAAGTCTGATCATTCATAAGTACACAGTAGAAATGCAGTGCATGTGGGGACAGATGACTAGTCTCAGGCGGGTAGCCAGTGGGGGCGGTGGGGCGGTCGCCCCCCAAAAAAAACGCCTGCCAAAAAACAAAAAAAAAGAGAAAAAAGGAGAAAAGAAAAGGACGTAGGAAGAAAAAGGATTAAGAGTCGAGAACGGTACAACGAATCGTCTTCTTTCTTTAATAATCTAATAAAACTTCAGAGCTTCCGCGCTATGCGCGGAGGCAGAGGAACTTGATTCAAACAAAGATTAAGAATCGAGGACGGTACTGCGAATCGTCTTCTTTCTCTGATGAAACGTCAACAGAAACTGAATTTAGATAAGGATTAAGAATCGAGAACGGTCCAACGAATCGTCTTCTTTCTCTTATAATTTGATGAAACCTCAAAGCTTTCGCGCTTCGCGCGGGAGGGGGGAAACTCCCCCCTCCCTGCACCCCCCCCCCCTAGGGAGCGCGCTACGCGCGCTCTGTAAGTGATTCGCACGCTTCGCGTGCTCACTACCGCCCCCCCCCTAAAATGAGATCCTGGCTACGCGCTTGACTAGTCTAGCTATAAGCTCCAGCACCCACGGCATGTTGAGAAAGTAGCTACGTATTTGTATAGGCTTGCGTGGACTTACTCCGAATCATCGGTTCATAGTGTAAGCACCTTGCATGTCACCTATTCAAATGTGCCAATATTACAAGAGAAATACATCAATCGACCAACTCCTTTTAAAGGGCTATTGCCCCCCCCCCCCCCTCCCTCCCTCCCCACTCCGGGGTCGATCGGAGGCACCGCATTCGTGTTTCCAAAATCTCCGAAAAAGGCCTGGGTACTTTTCACGCGACAAATTTAAGTCCGGTCGATATCGATTTATACACACCTTAGATGTGGGGGGGGGGGGGGGGGGTGTGTGCATTCAAAGGAAGGGAACATGCATACGCGTACCCTAAATAACATTAAATGGGGCCGGGGGCCATTATTATGATGCACATTATTAATATCATTTGTTTTTCTTTGAACTTCCGTGAATGAAACTTATTTGACAGCAATCCCACATTGCTTACATGTATTTTTTTCCCACTCAACATCATTAGTTATTATAACTAATAAGAATATTATTAACCATTATTGGGCTGTTTTGTTGCCGTGTCTGCATGTTTAAAGGTTTCGCATACCATAGAAATATGTATCAATTTGTCTTTTCGCTCTCTATCGCTTTGTGCGATGATATTGTTTTTTGTTGAATGCTTTTTCAATCCAATTTTAATAGCGTCAGATGATTCAATACACGTATCAGACGGATCTCTTTAAAGGGAATCACGCGTCAGTTTCCATGTGCAGAAGGCCATAATTCGCTGACACCAGACTTGGTTGGAAAACCATTGATGGGAGTAAAAATCTGCACACAGCAAACCCGTTGGCCAGTCAAGAATTACCCCCTTATCTCTCGGAGAGTCTAGCTTCGGATCCCGCTTCGGATCGGGTGAGGAAAAAACAAAGCATTACATAAGGTCGAATGGTCATAAAACTCAAGGCTAACATTGGTGATTGACAACACCTGTTATTGGGTAAACACCCGAACGGTGTTGAATTCCCCATGAGAGCTAACTACTGAGTGTCTTTAACCTTTGTCGAGCTGGTGTTTCCGTTATGGGAGGAAAAGGCCAAAAGTAATCGCTTTAATCCAGACGCTAGTCTTGGCTAGTCTTATCATAATATTATACCATAATATTAGGAAAGTTTGCGTAAGTTATGTTTCATTGATAACAAAGAATATACACATTGTGACAATGAGAAGTATTACAAGTTCGTACGAATTTTCTGGAAGTACTCCTTTTAAGTTACTTTCAGTGATACACAGTGGGTGATGTAACGTACGATATGCTAAATCTTTTTGCAAAATAGCATATTATACAGTTTTAGTAATACAATTATATAGTACCGTACATTTTAAAGCAACCAATACAACGCATATTGAGTATTGGTTCATTTTAAGTGTATTGCGAAATCTTATCCTGAAAGTTTCAGTAACTACAAATTCGATAGGAAGATTAAGAGGTGAAATAAAAAAAAAATATTTCAGCGGTGACTGTAAAACTTTATCGTTTTTCAAAAAACTTTTACATGAATTTCATTGTTAAACATAAAGTTGAGTTCTGCTCATATGCGATTGCAGTGTGAAAGAAACGTTCCCTGAGAAGTATGGCTCTTCAAATGCCTTAATATTCTAAATTATACCACACGTTCGTGTAGTCCCATATATACATCATTCTGTAGTGCAATGCTTGTAACTTTACCAAGACTTGGCCAAATTTCTTATCATTTTGATGATTCCAGAACCTTGCAATACACACAAATACTTATATGCTAGATGATCAACCTTTTCTGATCGACTCCACACCGTTTCTTTCACAATGCAATCGCATGACCAGAACTCAACTTTATCTTTAATGAAATGACAATGAATAAGATTTATGTGATCCCTGAAGAATTAAATTCCCAGCTTAAATCGCATATAATTATGGCGTCAACCAAAGCTTTTTAATCATGGTATATCGACTTTTTTTAATTTATTTTTTAATATCAGCAGAACTTCTTTCATAAGTTCAAAATGTTAATATTTTGTTTGGGTTATCGAACGGAACACTCCTTTATATTGAAGATAAATATTATGCCTGAATTAAATAAAATCGAGGTCCCGGTTTTTAGGAATTTGTCTGATCAATTGCCAGAAATTTATTGTTTTTCCCCCCTTTTTTGTTGTTGCTTTCACACACATAATATACTTATACCAATTAAGGTTCGAATGAATTCTACAAATATCAAAAACTCAAAATAAATTCTATAAACTCTCATTCTTCAGATTTTCAAACAGATTTATATATATAAACATATATCAACTACAAATATATACAACTAAAATATTCTTATCCCTTGTAAATTTGACGTATTTTGGGTTTTTCATAACTCAAAATGAAAGGGGGACTGGTTGTAGTAGGGTCTGTGTTGAATACTCTTAGACGCAAGGTTTGGTAATGTCACATTATCAAGGAAGACAAATTGGGAGAAGAAAAAAATGTTCACATCAAAATAAATGACAAAAATATAAAAAGGGTTCGAATGATTTAGTTATAAATTGTAAAATACAAGTATCTTATATCGAGGGTTCAGTGACACGAAGACGTAACTCCATATTTTGCCAAAATGAGTATTTTATATCATAATTTTTAACACAATATGGGCCTTCCAGGAAACACAAAGGAGTTAACTCCACCAAAACCCCATTGGAGTCAATGGCTATTGAAACGTAGACTTAACTCCTTAAGGCCCAAGTGTTCAGTGACACAAACACTACTTTTTTTCTCAAAATGGCCAAAATGGAGTTACGTCTTTGTGTCACTGACCCCTCGATATATATATATATATACATAAAGAAATATATCAGGAATGACATTAGAAGTCATGTGGGAAGCCGGTTGGTTTAATGCAAGATTTTTGCCAGAAATCGTGTATGGAAAGATGCTCCTTTTCCCCTCCCTGGTACTCTCCCTTGTAACGACCGGTTAATTTCTTTTCATGATCCAATACTTTAGCGACTACTTTACACATAAATGGTGCAGATTTAAGTGACTGTGCTGCCATCCTTCGTATTGACCCTTGTTTCTTCCATTCAAAATATGAATTGTACAATGTCTCATTTGAATCAAGAAGATGTATATAATCGGCGAGCTCAGCAAAATCTTTAAAATCCTGTAGATGTATAAATGAATTGGGGGGCGCAACACGCTCATAATCTGCCCGCGGAGGGCCATAGACGATGGGTACAATGTCATGGCTGAGAGAATTCCACCAGAACTTTTCTGTGATGTAGTCCCTGCATTCGCTGTTTTCCACTGCCAGGTAGAACTTATGACTCGTAATGCGCTTCCAGCAGCCATCTGAGTTCCTAGGGCACTTTATGTTTCCACAACCTCCATACATGTCGACGCTGACGTGCTTTGCAAGTGTTTTAACAAATTCATGACGCCTCCAAGAAGCTGTACCGCAATTGGATGCAGCCCAGGCCACTAATCCATTTTTCTCCTTGGCCCAATTGCGATTTTCACCAGAAGAAATCTGCGGTAGGGTCTCATCATAGAGACCATACGGTAAGTGTATCGTTGACGATGGCCTGTATGACATCGTGTAGTTGTATATGCGGTCATATTTACTGGGTGGTATTGCATTTCCTCTCGTGTGTCTAGGACTCTCTAAGGAGTAGAAAACCCAGGCTTGATTTAACGGGCGTCTCCTCTGCATCTCTGTCCAATTCCACCGCGATCGATGAAAGAAAACTACGGAGTCACTGTTCACCATGGTCTCATAACTCGTATCCTCGACCAAACTAATTCCACATTCAAGCCCTGGGCATTGGGATTTTGCCGGCGTCTGGGGGCTCGCGCTGCCTCTCCATATCTGGACCTGACGGTAACAAAGTGGCTTACTTTCAGATCGCGATGTTTCATTTTCAAGATGGGAAGAACTCCTCCCGTTAGCTTCTGGTTCGAGCAGGTTGTTTCTTACTCCGCTAGCATTCCGTATTAACCAGTGTGGAGCAATCGGAGGCGCGTTGTGCATACCGTTCTGATCGTAGCTAAGAAGATCCAATCTGTAAAATCCACCAATTGAAAAACACGTAAGCGCTGCTAGACAAAATGATATCACCTCCTTACCATTCATAGCTCTCATGGTTACTCTATTTTGATCCACGTATAGCTACACCAATGTTTCGAAGTAAACACCAAGTTTACTAGAATTTGACGCCAGTACTACTAACTATTCCGGAACGACATGCATAAAGCATCAACTATATTGAGCTTCATATCCAAGTACGTAATGTCTCGTAATACGCGTTCACCTGATGATGATTATAGCTGGCCGTTGGGGTCGACATAAGTTTATTTCTAGTACGTTTTGGATTTCCCATATATATATATATGCCAGTGTAACATCCATGAGAGAACTACTTGATATCCCAACTCTTGAAGAAAGAAGAAAACGGGCACGTTTGTCAATGTTCTACAAGATAGCAAATAACGAAATTGCAATACCGGATTACATCAAACCGAGGGAGCGAACTACAAGGATGAGTCAACAACAACGATATATGAGACTCTTCAATGGACACTTACAAATTTAGTTATTTCCCCGGGACACTTAAAACTCTTGAAACAATTAAGTTCCCTTTTCAGGAACTGTACCGCATAGAGCTGTATATAAAAACTCTATGCCTTACCCTCAACTAGATGCTGAACAGGCGTTGATAAGTCCCGGTGGGGTCACTCAATGTGACTTCCGGACCGCATGACCGTTACCACAAATGCATATAACCCCCTTTTGCGGTCAATTTCAAGGACATTCTGTGAAATTTAACCCCCTTTTTTACGTCAAAACAAGGAAAAAATCGTACTTTGGAATACCCCTATT